>AWOL01S0014508.1:2277-14312 GCA_000715115.1 Nicotiana otophora
TAATAATATTAATTAAACAAAGAATACAATTTACACAAGTAATTCATGCTTTGAGTCCTAAACTACCCGGACTTAAGTATTAGTAGAAGCAATGCACGGACTCTCGTCAACTCGTGCGTACGTAGCCCCCACAATTAGCAAAAAATTTAATTTTAATCATGTATGAGGTAATTTTCCCCTCACAAGATTAGACAAGAAACTTACCTCGTCTTGCTCCAATTTAATCCACTAGTAGACCCTTTCCTCGATTATCCAACTCTTTCTTGCTCGAATCTAGCCAAAATAATTCGATACAATCATTAAAATTTATATGAATCAATTCTATAAGAAAATACTACATTTTCAATAAAATTCCGAAATTAATTAAAATTCCGTCTGTGGGGCCCATATCTCACAATCCGGTGAAAGTTACTAAATCCGACAACCCATTCAATTACGAGTCCAACCATACCAGTTTCACTCAAATCCGATTTCGAATCGATATCGAAATCGCAAAAATTAGTTTCTATGAGATTTCAAAACCCAAATTCCAATCTCAAAACACTAATTAAATGGTGAAACCAATGATATATTTGTGTATATAGACTAAATTCGAGTTAGAATCACTTACCCCAATATCTTTCCTTGCAAATCTATCCAAAATCGCCTCTGATCAAGCTCCAATTTGTTAAAAATGACGAATGGGATGAATGCCTTCTTTTTTATAAAACTTAGTCAGCCTTCGGAATTGGGCCTCGAACTAGACCTTGATCGTGGCTTCGATCATGGCCCTTGAGCCTAGGCCTCTATCGTGGCTTCGATCACAGGCTCGAGCCTGGACCTCGATTATGGCATCGAGCCTGGTCCTTCGATCATAGCCTTGATCATGGCATCGAGCTTGAGCCTTCGATTGTGACCCTCGATCTTGGGTCTTGATCATGGCCCTCGACCATTGCCTTCGATCATGGCCCTCGATCTGGACCTTCGATCTTCGCTTCGATACTGAGCCTCATCCCTGGCTTCGTCTCAGGCCGTCGAGCCTGGGCTCGATCACAGCCCAAAAATATCCAGTAGAAGGAAAAATTACAGCAGCTTTTTAAGTCAAATTGTTTATCTGCTAACCATCTGAAACTCACCCGAGGCCCTCGGTACCTCAACCAAATATACCACCAAGTCCTAAAACATCATACGAACTTATTTGAAACCTCAACTCACCTACAACAACGCTAAAACCACGAATTATGTTCCAATTCAAGCTTAATGAAACTTAGAATTTCCAACTTCTACATTCGATGTCGAGACCTATCAAATCAAGTCCGATTGACCTCAAATTTTGCACACAAGTCATAAATGACATAACGGAGCTGTGAAAATTTTCAGAATTGGATTCCAACCCCGATATCAAAAAGTCAACTCCCCGATCAAACTTTCAAACTTTAAATTTCTGGTTTAGCCATTTCAAGCCTAATTTCACTACGGTCTTCCAAATAAAATTCCGATCACGCTCGTAAGTCCAAAATCACCATACGGAGCTGTTGGAATCATCAAAATTCTATTCCGAGGTCGTTTGCACATAATGTTGACCGAAGTCAAACTTGGCTTTTTAAGGCTAACTTAAGGAACCAAGTGTTCCGATTTCAACCCGAACACTTCCAAATTCCGAGCCAACCATCCCTGCAAGTCATAAATCAATAAAAGCACATTCAGGGAGTTTTATTTTAGGGAACATGGTTCTAAAAGTTAAAATGACCGGTTGGGTCATTACATTCTCTCCCACTTAAATATACGTTCGTCCTCGTACATGCTAAGGACTGTTCCTGAGTTGTACAAATTCATTGTTTAACAACACATGCTGAAGATTCTCCTCTTTATTTTGGCAAATAAGCCTTAGAGCTAAATTCTAACATCCATAATTTTCCACCATTCTCATTTCCAACTTATGAACACCGTATCAATCACTACACGATGCACCAATACATGATTGCATACCTTGATTGAATTTAAACCATGCACCGCACCATTCACATGCCCATAATAACATACTCGATAACAATAGTTGAGATTCCACGAATTTGGTGTCCACAACACATCTCATGATACATATAAGTCATGTTCCAACTCTCGCAATGCTTCCACGATGGAAGAAATGTGTAGAAATTCATAACCAACTGCCGAGTCAATAATTTACTGAGTTTCTCCTTCTGACAAGGACCATTATCTCATTCTGAGCTGAATAACGATGTTTATTCTTTAATATACATTATATAATTCTGATTGCACTAAATTCAAGTCCAATAGTCTAGTCTCACCCAGTATAAACTACGTAGGAAATAAGTCACCTCAAACCCTGACCAAGGTCTCGTATGATGCCAACATGCTGCAAACTGGAATGTGATATATAAGGAAAAATGAACTCTGGAAAGAACTACTCAATCCGCGTAACTAATTAGACAACCAAAAAGGTATCATGAACCTTCCTCAGAAAATGGGACACAAAACACACCAAATAGAATATAGGGGACTATACTCAACATTACACTGTTACAGCGTGCAACCCGATCCAAACAACATACCCGTGGCAGCGTGCCACCCGATCCGCACAAAAAGAATCTATAAGGAAATACTTACCGAGCTAGAATGCTCATTAGTAAAAAACATCTGAATATTGGACACAAGCACGCTAAGTGCATAAGACCATCCCTGGAAGGATCGACAGCGCCATACGCTACAAAACTCAAGCACAACTAAGGTGCGACATATGATCTGAATCTCGAGAGCCATCCTGCTCACATAACACCATCGCTACGCGGAACCTCAACACATAAGAAATTTATCAAGTCGTTTCATAACTCACACGGCACAATATAGTATTACATGAAATAACCGACGACAAAACGACATCCAACGTACGAATACTCCTCTATAGGGAGAGCTTATGCTGAAATGAACACGTCCGGCCTAATATAAAGCTCGTATTCATATTTAAATCCATCCACAGACCTCAAGACGATTCTAATCGCACCGTAATAGGCTAATAACCTTTCAAGGACCCATAATAATCCTTTTTCCCATAACACACAAGAACAACCATCATACTGGAACAAACTTCCACAGTCCACAACCAAATGAACCGAGCGCCCTCCAGGCATAAATTCTCGAATTAGCGATACCGCCACAATCTTCATACTTGGTTGTTAAATATTTAATCAATCAAGTGACTACTTGTCACACTTATACAATCTTCCTGTGGAATACGCTCCCACGACCCTCCGCAACAGATAAAAAGTATGTGCATCCATACCACCAGCCATACTAATACTGTAAGGAGAATCAAGGATCCGCAAATCAATACATAAAGCCTCTTACACATAACACCGATCTCAGGTGACACTGAAGACAATACCAGCTTGCTTTAAAACTCTAAATCCTTTTCTGCTCGTCCGAGCTTGTGACTCCCCTTTTTCAAAACCGAACAGCGACCTCGATCCTGAACTTCCATATTCCCATGCCGTTCTCTGTACCTAGCATGCCAATACTGGAAAGTACAAGAATTCCATCATAACTCTTGAACCACGAACAGAACCAACACTTCATCATATAGAAACCTTTTGCATAACTCAATTCAGGAGAACCATTGCAACGCGCGACCGAATTCCTATATTTACGGGAAATAAACTCCTCAAGTAGTGGTCTAAACCACCATAACTCTCCCGGAATCCATCTACACATAACATGCCATAATACTTGAATTCCGCCAAATACAATCAATTACGGCGGTCGTTAAGCCTCGCACGTACCGCCACAAATCACATGCATAACTCAATACGCTGAAGGAGCTGATCAATGCCACCATCATGCCAATTCAGCCATTATTAGCTGACTCATCTTTTCTCAATTTGTTTTCAACTTGCTTTAGAAATGATAATAGTCCCATACATTACATCACGAACTCAAATCTGCACTCATCCCGAGTGACCTTATTTCACGAGACCACAATGTTTCAAAACCCACGAATCATCTTATACTCTTCTTTGTGCGCACTTTTACATCTTCAACTGGTACACCCCTTCTGATACTTCGTTTATGAATCCGAAGTTATTTTCCTTCATTTTTCTACTACTACACCACAACCTAAAGATAACGCAGAGTACTCTAAGCCCCGTTTCATAATTTGCTGCAAAAGCTCGATACACAACCATACTACGGACTCGAGATCCTTAGACACCGTACTTTAATTTTTTTTGAACCGACTACGACCGTTGTTAAGAATCACTTGCTCTGACTTGTTCCCAAACATGATCAGCTCCAAGGCCTTGTTAACACATGGACACTTTATCAAGAAAACACCCGACTGTCTCACTTCCCCTGTGCATTACATCTACACGAAGCATAAACTCTTAGTCTTCCCAAAGCCTGAACATGAATCGATAAGTCCAAATATGGCACACATTCCCCCAAATCCTTTTGCTCAAATTACCACTGATGTTTTCTTTCCTTAGTTGAAATGACCCACCAATACACCGATAACCAGAAACCTCACAAATAGGCAACCATGCAATCCAATTGTAGACTGTGGGTGTCACGACCCGAAACTCCCACTTTCGGACCGTGATAGCGTCTAACATTTCACTTGCTAGGCAAGCCAATATTATAATAATATTATCTATTTTTAAAACAATTTTTAAATTTAATAATAATCAAAGAACAAATGCGAAAGTAAAGTCTGAAATGTAGTGAATAATCCATAAAAACAACGGTGTCTAAATACCATCCCAGAATTAGTGTCACAAGTGCACGAGCTTCTAGGATGATACAAATAAAGGTCTGAATAAAATAAAGTTGTCTGGAAATAAACACACAGCTAAAGTAAAATAGACGGGGACTTTAGAACTGCGGACGCCAGGCAGTTATACCTCAAGTCTCCCCCCAGTAGCTAAAATCCGAGCAAGTCTATGGCACGCTGCTCGGACCAACTCCGAAATCTGCACAAGAAGTGCAGAGTGTAGTATCAGTACAACCGACCCCATGTACTGATAAGTGCTGAGCCTAACCTTGATGAAATAGTGACGATGCTAAGTTGGGTCACTTACATTACCTGTACGCAATATTAGTAACAACAACAATAATAGAAATAAATCAGGTGACTCATTTATAATAATTGAAGCCAACTCAACAGTCATAACCAATTATCATTTCCATCAATTCTGTTGCAACGTGCAACGCTCTCACAATATATTCACATTCAATTCTGTTGCAGCGTGCAACCTGCTCTCACAATATATTCACATTCAGTTCTGTTGCGGCGTGCAACCCGCTCCTCCAATATATTTATTTTAATCAAGTCTGTTATATATTTATTTCAATCCAGTATATATAGACTTTTAAATAAGTCTGTTGCGGCGTGCAATCTGATCCCCCAGTATTGACTTTTAAATAAGTCTGTTGCAGCGTACAACTCGATCCTCCAATATGGACTTTTTAATAAGTCTGTTGTGGCGTGCAACCCGATCCTCCAATATGGACTTTTTAATAAGTCTGTTGCGGCGTGAAACCCGATCCTCCAATATATTTATTTCGATCAATTCTGTTGCGGCGTACAACCCGCTCCTCCAATATATACATTCACCAATTCAATGTTGTTGCGGCGTGCAACCCACTCCTTCAATATATTCATTTACCAATTCTCATAGAAGCAATTTTCCCAATAAATACAACAATTAATATAAAATTATAAGACAACAAGCATACAATAATTATGATTTAATTATGAAACAAACAATGACAAATAGCAAGTTATTATGGAAATCAGAGAGAAAATAGACAGTTAATATTTAATATGATAAATGTCAAATAATAATTAAGGCACATAATTCAAATAGCATGTAACAATTAATGCAGGAATTCAAAAATTAATATTTGACAAAGAATAGGAGAGAAATAATTATTATAATAATTAATTCATGATTTAAAATAATTTATGATTTTTCAAGTAAGCAGGCAAATAATTAATTTAACGGCATATAGTCACTCGTCACCTCGCCTATACGTCGTTCACATGCAATTCACATAACAAATAATTTGAGGGTTCTATTCCCTCAAGTCAAGGTTAATCACTACACTTACTTCATTTTGCAAATTCCAATCATTTACTCAACCACAGCTTTTTCTTTTAAATTTGTCTCCGAAAGCTTCAAATTTATTCACAAACAATTCAATATACTCAATACGAATCATAGGAATTAATTCCATATGAATTTACTAATTTTTCGGATAAAATCCAAAATTCATTAAAATATTTGGTAGTGGGACGCACGTCTCAAATCTCGAAAAAACTTACAAAATCCGAACACCCATTCCTAGACGAGTCCAACCATACAAAAATTATCCAATTCCGATGTCAAAGGGACCTTCAAATCTTAAATTTTTATTTCTGGAAGATTTTATAAAAAGCTGATTTTTCTTCCATAAATTCACGGATTTATGATATAAATGAGTATGAAATCATGAAATATAATCAATATAGGATAAGAAACACTTACCCCAATGTTTTTCCGTGAAAATCACCCAAAAATCGCCTTGCCCGAGTTCACAAATGGAAAAGAGTTGAAAATGGGTCGAAACCCCATTTCCATAACTTAAATTCTGTTTTTGGGATTTTTACCCTTCGCGAACACGGTCAGTGCCTCGCGTATGCGAAGCACAAATTCCTACTGCCCAATTTTACTCTTCGCGAACGCGAAGCTTGCCTGGCTTGGCCTTTGCGAACGCGAAGGCAATTGTCCTGGCCAGCCCCTTTCCCTTCGCGAATGTGAGGCTTCGATTGCGAACGCGAAGCTTCGCACCTCAAGCCTTCGCGAACGCGAAGAAGGAAACCAGAAGCAGGTTTCTGCAGTTTCCTCAAGTCCACAAATGATCCGTTAACCACCCGAAATCAACCTGAGCCCTCGGGGCTATAAAACAAATATGCACACAAGTCCTAAAACATTATACCAACTTGCTCGCGCGATTAAATCGCCAAAATAACACCAAGAACTACGAATCGGACACAATTCAAAGAAAATTTTCAAGAAAATTTAAAATCTTATATTTTTACAACCGGACGTCCGAATCACGTCAAATCAACTCCGATTCTCACCAAATTCGGCAGACAAGTCATAAATATTATAGTAGACCTATACAGGCCTCCGAAGCCAAAATACGGACCCGAGGTCAATAAATTCAACATCAGTAATTTCTTAGAAATCATTAAGCTTTCAAGCTTTTAATTTTTCATCAAAATTTCATATCTCGGGCTAGGGACCTCGAAATTCGATTCCGGGCATACGTCCAAGTCCCAAATCACGATACGAATCTACCAGAATTATCAAAACACTGATCTAGGTTTGTTTTCTCAAAATGTTTACGAAAGTCAACTTAGTTAAGTTTTAAAGCTCTATTTCACATTTTAATCCATTTTTCACATAAAAACGTTTCGAAAAATTGTACAGACTGCGCACGCAAGTCGAGAAATAATAAATAGTGCCTTTTCGAGATCTTAAAATACAAAATTACTTATTAAATTGAAAGATTATATTTTGGATCATCACAGTGGGGCTCTCTCACTTATCTTGAAGCTACAATTACATAAATTCTGGAATCCGCTGAGATTCTTTCTTCATCGTTGACATGATTCTGTGCATGCTACTCGCCTCTATTAACCGTTAATAACCGCTCTGAATCACTAGCCACATTTACATATTAAATCTCTTACCGGGTGGCCAGTAGAATTCTTCGCAGAAGCTTCGTCACACCACGCGACCGCTAACCTGCTCACATGAGATAACCCGCCTGTGGAAATTACATGCCGACATATTCCAACGTCGCTGCACTGGGTGCAATTACTACGAAATCAGTAGATCATCCTGAGTCCGAGCTCATTCACCAGCTGCACCAATCTGTTTACTCCTCATAGACGTCAACTAGAGGTGCAACGATACATCCCAATCCAAAGTAATGTTGCATCTCTCTTCATATTAAGCAATTCCCTCCTGTCACGCCCAATATTCCTCAATATAGCATCCAATATTTCAACTTAAGTCCGTAGACCTAGTCATTGTCCATCATGAATTCCAAATCACTTCAAACTTTCCTCAAGTTGTGTAGTTATCCTACCACGTAACCCATGTGCTACCTTGCCACTCTCCCACTTTGGTCAAACCCTCTCATTTAAGCAACTACTCGGCTTCTGTTTCTCACACTTGGCCTTCTAGGAACTTAACCACCACAAGACACCTTCCACGTGTCCTTCCTCATCCTTCGCTGCCCAAATATTGTATCAAATCAACATCTATTTCTGTAACACCTGAACTAACAAATTGCTACCAGCCTTAATCCTCCTAGAAGATCATCTTCCTTGAGCCGTGAATTAGAAATACCAATTGAATCCTGAAGTGTTGCACACTGCTATTTCCGACAACTGCTTCCCCGATACTAATTCCTAACATCCCACCGTAAAGGCGAGTTAAAGAAAACCATAACACCAGCGAACCTTAATGCATTTAACCAGGCGATGACACCATATCACAATTGAAAATTTTACCACGCTCGAAAATATAAAGACTCATTACTCCATCAACCCCAAACCTGAACATTCATAGTACGATTACCTTCCCTTTTGCTGGAATTAAGCGTAGAACCTTTTCATCATATACTGAGAATACCCATTTCAAGTCGTTCACATTGTTGGTACATAAACGAGCACCCCGTCATACATCAATTTTGCGAGATAATAACTCATGAACATTGTAGTAACCATTGCGTAGCCTCAAACCCTCCGAAATATAGCTACTGAGCTGAAGTGATAGAACATTGTTCTACAAGATGAAAACAATAGTCCAATCAATTACGCAGGGAGAAAACATCATGCATCACATCTATAGTACCATTACAATTCCTCAATTCTCAATGTATAACAAGCGTTTCACGTCGCATAAGATCGATTAGGAAAGAAACAAAGGCATAAGTCTTAAAGGAATCGAATCGCACGATGAGGAATCAAGAAGGAAAATGCTCCTAACAGCCCTGTAGCCTCTCGAAGATAAGTACAGACGTCTCTGTACCGATCCGTAAGACTCTACTAGACTTGATCATGACTCGTGATACCTAAGTCAACCTGGTGCTCTGATACCATGTTGTCACAACCCAATCTCACCTAAAGGTCGTGATGGCGTCGGGCACCGCTGTCAGGCAAGCCAACAATACAAACTTCACTTAATTACACACTTAGTATTTTTGAAATCAAAATTTCTTTAATGAAACAGAACGGATATAACTCATAAAATAAATGATAAATATTTTTAGCAACTAAATTTCTAAACAATTCGTAACCGTTCCCAAAATCCAGTATCACAAGTGCATGAGCATTTACTAAGGAATTAAAAATAAAATACAACATCTATCCAGAATACAAATTAGACAGGAAAATATAAATAATTCTGAAGGAAATTCTGTTGGCTGCGGATCGTAATATAGAATGCAGCTCACCTAAGTCCCCGCATTGTAACCACGCCTCTGCGCCCACAAGGCCGCTAGACATATATGTGCTTGCACAATAAAATGTGCAGCAAGTGTAGTATGAGTACGTAAACGTGTACCCAGTAAGTATCAAGCCTAATCTCGAAGTGGTAGAGACGAGATGGCCGACTTCGACACTCACTATGGGTCGATAATAAAAATTAAAATAAAACTAGAATATCTAAATCAACATGATTCACAGAATTTACAATAATTTATTTAACCAGCATAAATAATTAAATTCCTTCAAATGCAACAATTCTCAATATATTAATTAAATTCCTTCAATTCTAATAAATTTTCAATTTATCAACTAGTCTCATTTATAGGAATAACAATAATTCCTTAACAAGCAGGAATAATAATTCTTTAAATTCCAAAGATTTCCAATTTATCAATTAGCTTCGCAAGCCGCAATAAACTATCCAAGTATCGTGTAATTATTATTATTAAGCATGATTTCTGCCGAGATCGTACGGCCCGATCCAGAGTTTCGTATACACTGCCGAGGGACGTGCGGCACGATCCATAGATGCATCTATTATGCCAAGCCATTCGGCCCGCTCCACAAGAAAGGAGGACATTTTCTTATGTACCTCCGGAATGAGAGTATATTTATTATAAGATAAATTCAGGAGGAAGAACAATTTCTCTTAACAATTAATTAATTTAAACAGAAAAATCAAGTATAAGAGATTTCCATCCTTTAAAAATTTTATCTAACAATTCACAATATATATATATATATCAAATAATATTAATTAAATAAAGAATACAATTTACATAAGTAATTCATGCTTTGAGTCCTAAACTACCCGGATTTTAATATTAATAGTAGCTACGCACGGACTCTCGCCACCTCATGCGTACGTAGCCCCCACAATTAGCAATAATTATTTAATTTTAATCACCTATGAGGTAATTTTCCCCTCACAAGATTAGACAAGAGACTTACCTCGTCTTGCTCCAATTTAATCCACTAGTAGACCCTTTCCTTGATTATCCAACTCTGTCTCGCTCGAATCTAGCCAAAATAATTCGATGCAATCATTAAAATTTATAGGAATCATCTCTATAAGAAAATACTACATTTTCAATAAAATCCCAAAATTAATTAAAACTACGTTTGGGGGGCCCACGTCTCGGAATCCGGCGAAAGTTACTAAATCCGACAACCCATTCAATTACGAGTCCAACCATACCAGTTTCACTCAAATCTGACTCTGAATCGATACCGAAATCTCGAAAATTCGTTTCTTTGAGATTTCAAAAAAATTCCCAAATTTCAATATCAAAACACTAATTAAATGGTGAAACCAATGATATATTTGTGCATATAGACTAAATCCGAGTTAGAATCACTTATCCCAATATCTTTCCTATCCAAAATCGCCTCTGCTCAAGCTCCAATTTGTTAAAAATGGCGAATGGGACAAATGCCTTCTTTTTTATAAAACTGCCCAGGCAGCCTTCGGAATTGGGCCTCGAACTGGGCCTCGAGCGTTGCTTCGATCATCGCCCTCGAGCCTAGGCCTCGATCGTGGCTTCGATCACAGGCTCGAGTCTGGACCACGATCATGGCCTCGATTATGGCATCGAGCCTGGTCCTTCGATCATAGCCTTGATCATGGCATCGAGCCTGAGCCTTCGATTGTGACCCTCGATCTTGGGTCTCGATCATAGCCCTCGAGCTGGACCTTCGATCTTGGCTTCGATATGAGCTTTGTCCCTGGCTTCGCCTCAGGCCGTCGACCCTGGGCTCGATACCTGGGCTCGATCATAGCCCAAAAATATCCAGCAGAAGGAAAAATTGCAGCAGCTTTTTAAGTCAAATGTTTGATCCGTCAACCATTCAAAACGCACCTGAGGCCCTCGAGACCTCAACCAAATATACCAACAAGTCCTAAAACATCATACGAACTTATTTGAAACCTCAAATCACCTAAAACGACGCTAAAATCACGAATTATGTTCCAATTCAAGCTTAATGAAACTTAGAATTTCCAACTTCTACATTCGATGTCGAAACCTATCAAATCAAGTCCGATTGACCTCAAATTTTGCACACAAGTCATAAATACTATAACGGAGCTGTAAAAATTTTCAGAACTGGATTCCGACCCCGATATCAAAAAGTCAGCTCCCCGGTCAAACTTCCAAACTTTAAATTCCTATTTTAGTCATTTCAAGCCTAATTTCACTACGGACTTCCAAATAAAATTTCGATCACGCTCCTAAGTCCAAAATCACCATACGGAACTGTTGGAATCATCAAAATTCTATTCCGGGGTCGTTTGTACATAATGTTGACCGAAGTCAAACTTGGCCTTTTAAGACTAACTTAAGGAACCAAGTGTTCTGATTTCAACCCGAACACTTCCAAATTCCGAACCAACTATCCTCGCAAGTCATAAATTAATAAAAGTACATTCGGGGAGTTTTATTTTAGGGAACGTGGTTCTAAAAGTTAAAATGACCGGTTAGGTCATTACATATATATATAT
>AWOL01S0014508.1:16029-41391 GCA_000715115.1 Nicotiana otophora
CGTACACACACATATATATATATATATATATACATTTTATAGTCATAGTCTCATAGATACAAAAATATAAGCATGCTACTAAAAATAAACTAATAATATATAATTTCAAACTCTTTTGAATGAGTGAAAATAATTCGGAATTAGAACGTGATTCTTGAGCTAAAATATGCTCAAGAATATGCGCGTGAGTATTGAGTCTATACCCCGCGTGTTTAAGTCTAGATTGAAATTTTTTCAAGGTGTATAATATCAGTTTGAAAAGTTATGTGGACATCTATAAGGGAGTAGAGGTAGTTTGGAACAAAAACATCTTTGAGTTTAGACTGACATTAAATTGAAAAATAATTGAATAACTATTTTGTTTAGTGTAAAATTTAACTTAATGAATATAAAAGTCGACCAAATACTTTTAATTGATAAGAACAACTATTCGAAGCTCAAAAATTTAGTTGATGACTATATGCAACATTGTTATGATTTATTTTCACAAAATAAAAATTTAAACAAAATAGAAAAACATAGAATGTCAAGTTAAGTGATTTCCTAGTAGAAAGGAAATCTGTAAACGTTAATCTAAGGTCTATTGGCTTCCCTCCCAACTATTAGAATAAGTATACCGTAGTTGTATCATAATTCAAGTGAATCGTGTATATAAGGTAATCTCTTTATTGATTTTTAAATTTATTTTTTTCAAGAGTTTAAATAAGGAAAGATATAATAAATAGAATTTTAGTTGATGTAAAAGTCCTAATTATTAGAAATATAAGTAAAATGACAATTTTAGTCCATGTAAAACATATTATTAAAGGGTAAAAAAGATGAACGACATTTCGAAATACCTTCGTGCTTTTAATATAGTATATAGATATAGATAGATAGATATTTTCACTTGAGTTTCCTCTTGGAGATAAGTAATCCATCTTAGCCACATTCGATGTTTATTCTTGCACATATTCCATATCTTGATTCTCTACCTCCTCTTCCAATTACTCAGTTTCCCAGTTCCCAGTTCCCTGTCCCTCACTTTCTTTGAACTTGGAATGTGTAGTACTCTCGTTGCTATTCTATGGTGATTCTTCACTTGAGTATCAACTTCTGCCTCCTTCTCATGCTGCTTATGCTCAAATTTCTCTCTCTGTCTTTCTACTGGTTCAATATCATGAATTTGACTTTTATATATATATATATTGACGATGTAAAATAATTTTATACTAATGTATTTTAACTTGTTATAGCAGGTAACATGTTTTATTTGTCAAGTTATTAATTCCACTTTTTAAAGGGAAAACTATCTAAATTGTCTGTCCATGAACAATTCTTATTCAAAATAAAATATCTACCAGAAATAGCTCAAATTTTATTTTGTAACATAAGTTTATTTTGCTAAAATACAAAGGCAATTCAAACTTTTTGAGACACCAGACTTGAGCAATATTTCAATATTTAAATTTTTTAAGTTGAAATTTAGAGATTCAAGCACCTTAATTCGATTTAGAAATCACTATTAAATGTTAGTTTGTTGGATTGGGTGGAAGGATTAAACTGAAAACTCCATGGACAACCATTGAAGCTTGCTTAAGCTTGAATTCAAAATTTTGAATTTTCGAAATTAGAATTTATTTCAAGTGGGTGTTGTTGTAATAGATTGAGTACATCTTAGTTTGATTTATATGTCGTAGAGAAATTTTAAACTCAATTTTAGCTACGAATTTTGACTCAAAACTAATCCAAATCGCCTCCAATATTCCTCAATATTTGTACAATGAATCATCTATATATTCTCAATGAATTTCAACCATACCCTTGAAAAGTGTCCCATTTTGCTTAGGTTTTTGGAATGTTGAATATTTTTTTTCGTTGTATTTTATCACCGTGTTTGCTACCTCATCCATAAAATTTTCTTTCTGTCTTGCACCTAATATTGTTGATCACGCTTAAAAATATGGAAGGAGATCTTTGCGCGTGATTCTCGAAGGAAAACTGTCTTTATTTATATGGGAATTTTAATTTTGTATGCACTTGGCTAGTTTTGATAAGCTTGTGATTAATGGCTAGATGAGATTCTCTTTTTTAAACCTTCTAAGTGATAGTTGAGTCAACTTTGATTTCGGGCTTGGGACGGGCCCTAAAGCGAAGGACGATATAAATGAAATCAATATATTCCCCGTGTAAATACGGAATACTTTGTGTACCGAACTGTCTTTTTTAAAAAAAAACTTCTTTTAAACTGTTAGTGTAAAGAAATTAAACTCCAAAGTTATTGATATTTCACAAATACAGACAAGAGCAAAAAATGTGCAGTTAATTCCTCAGCCACACAGAAAGACAAGGTGATGAGGCGCCCCCTCCTCTAAACTACTCAAGTTAGACACAAACATCTTTCTATTTTCATGGCCTCAGCGACATCTCCACCAGCTCCATTCACCTTCCTTTCCAGCAACCAAAGCACTGAGCACAGAACATATGGCCAATGGCTGACAACAAAACAAAGAAGCCGCTGTGGCGGCCTCCAGGTTTATGCAACCCAAGAAGGCCCCAGTAAGCGACAACGTGCTCCTCCTGGTGTTGATACAAGAATTCACTGGGAGAATGAAGATGAAGGCTGGGTAGGAGGAAGTAAATCACAGTCAGCACAAGAACGAATCAAAGATGACGAAAAGAATCTCCTTGATGAAAAATTCTCTGACCTGCTCAACAGTTCAGCTGATTCTCACTACCAGTTAATCTTCATTTTTATCTCCAAAAATTTGCTAGTATTATCTTATCTCTAAATGTGTGGCTCACAGTTTATATGGAGAGAGTTTCCATTTGTTGCTTCTACTTTCCTTTAATTTAAGGATGAGAAAAGGATATAAATAAATATAACTAACTGCCTGTTCTGAGATCTTTTCGTAGCACAGGGAAAATCTAATGATCATTCTAAGTTTGTGAATTCAGGTTCTTGGGAGTATCTGCAACTGCTGATTTGGAGGAAATTAAAGCTGCATATAGGAGGTTATCAAAGGAGTATCATCCAGATACGACTACCCTTCCCATAAGAGCAGCATCAGAGAAATTCATGAAACTAAAAGAAATTTATGATGTCCTGAGTGATGAGGAACAACGTCGATTCTATGACTGGACACTAGCTCAGGAGGCAGCAAGTCGTGAAGCTGAGAAAATGAGAATAAAGCTGCAAGATCCGCGCATGCTAGAAGTAGAAAACTGGGAATCTGTCCCGGACATGGTGGATCGACTTGGTGGAAGAAACATGGAGTTGAGTGATCAAGCAAAATCTGCCCTCACATTCGATGTCGTGGTTATTATCTTTTCATTTTGCTGCATTATATATGCAATATTCTTCAAGGAACAATATTAACAGAAACAACCATCTATACAGTTGCTCAATATATGATACATGATACTATCGAAGACAACAACATTCTATACTGTCTATAGGCTTCATGATTTTATAAGAATTAGTACTGTACAAAGATGTCATGAAACTGCAAATTGATGAATAGTCGAAGCATGTACTGAGTAAAATATTTGTATTCAAATGTCTGATTGAGCTTAAGTTTACCATGTGATGTTAAAAGAGAATGGCAACAAAAATTCACATTATTGTCTTATCATCAGATTATTGATAGAAAATGAAGCAACAATTCTCTCATAAATCGATAAAATCTTTCATGATAGGGCTATGTTTATCAATGTTGGCCTGCCTTCGCCAATTACCCACGGCCTGCTTAACAGTATCATTGGCTTTCCGTATTTCCTCAGAAGAAAATTTGTGTTCCACAATGCCCAGTGGACCAGGTTGTAGTACCTTAACTACAGTTTCCACATCCAGCTCCAGTTGCCTATTAAAACAAGCACCAAAATATTAACGGCCAAAAGAAATGCTGAAGTCATATAAACTCATTGTCAACAATTTGAGCTCATGTGTCTCATTCTCGTGTGTAGGAGCAAATTATGACAATCCAATTGAAGAGTACTTTAAAGCGCACCGCCCCTATCAGTTTGCATTTAAATACGGAATACCTACTCTTTAATCGATAAATTAATACTAAGAACCGAAGAAACTCCAACGGTCATGCTAAACAGAAACAAGAGTTTATTGTTTCCTGACAAGCCAATCCCTAATTTTCAAGAGCTTGACAAGTTCTAAGAATTCATTTGCTCTTCCAATATCAAATGAATTATAATCCTACCAGAGAAGTTGACGCCGCCTTCCAACCAAAAGGAAAAAAGAATACCAGTGTTATATATAATCCCATAAACAAGGGCTGGGTGCTGTAAGATATAAATCCAACACTTTGACCATTTACAAGGCAATGTGTTAGAGAACTTGCTCAAAAAAGTGCTATCTTTGTCGATTAGTGGCTTAAACAGTATAAACTAGGGAACAATGTTTTAAAAGACGTGGCAGGGGCTCAAAGTCAAAGTCCACAAATATAAGGATCAAAATCCAAAATCAGATGAAGTTGGTAGGCAGCTAATGTCAATCAATTAACTATGCCTCCATCCTACTATAGTTGGGGTTGCCGATATGAATCTCTGCATCCATTGGGCCTCCTCTAATCCTCAATCCCTAACGTTGATTTTTTTTTTTGGGGGGAGGCTTGTCTAACAGAATAATACTGAAACAAACTCATGTAGTTAAGTCTCACAAATTGTGCACATGAATTAGGCTGAATACACTTCAGAAGAAAATGTAACCAAATACAGCTAAAAATGCAGTACAGTCATCAAATAGAATTACGTGATTAGCAAATCCAGTACAACATGAACAAAAAGATAATACCGCAGAGAGAAAATACTTGCATACAGCTTCAAAATGGTATTGTCCCAGTCTCACCAGAAATCCTAGCATACAGTTAGTATAAAAAAATAAAGCTTAACATATCTTAAGAGATGCTACTTCAAAAAGTAAATTAAAATTAAAACTTCCGGTTGATTGTTTCCAAACCTTCAAGAGAAAGTAAAAGACATTACCTACTTATAAAAAAAAGTTACCTTAAAACAGTGTTAAGAAACCCCAATTACAGACTCAACAAAAGAATGAAATACAACGAGGGAGGAACACAAATTTCAAAGCCTATAAATCAATCAACTACACTTCACTACCGAATTAGTTGGGTTCAACTATATGAATCCTTTGTATTGGCTCCTTTCTATTCAGGTTCATTTCATTACAATGCTAAATACTTCAGTATTCAAAGATTCATCATATGTAGACTATTCTTTTACACAAAACTCATAGATTTTGAAGCCTAATAAATATTAATTAAGACGCGAATAAAAAGTGAGAAAGTAGAATTACCTGAAGAGCCTGGAGAAGGGCAACACTTTGCCGATTTTGTCCAACGACAGAGGAGGCATCTTCCTTCTCGCAATTCACCCTAAAAACTATGCTCACTTCTAAAGATTTTCTATCTGATTAGGATTTCAGCTACAAGGAAAAGTAGCGACAGTTGTGGGCCTTCGCTCGAGTTCGGGTCGGAAAGGATCCGACTCCGCCGAGTTCATGTAGGCCTTAATTTGTAAAAATTGCATGAGGCGCCCTATTTGGTAGCCCTTTTAAACTTATACCTATGTTGTTTTTTCGTTTGCATTCGTACTCATTTTTTTGTTAAAAATATTTTAAAAAGATGATTTTTCCCTTCTTTAATAGAAGACTATTGATAAACAGAAGAATAAAAACTTAAGCATGTTTAGGCTGAAGTTTTAGCAAATAAACTAAAAAACTTCAGCTTGTTTAGACTGAAGTTTCGGATAAAACCCAAGACAAAACTGTAGACTGCGTTACAAAACTTCAGCATATTTTGGTATGAAGTTTTAGCAAATGAACTAAATAACTTCAGCATGCATTAGCAAAAACTCTTTAGAAAATTACAAACTGCAAAACAAAAACTTAAGCATGTTTAGTCTGAAATTTTAGCAAATGAACTAAATAACTTCAGCATGTTTTGTCTGAAGTTTTAGCACATGAATTAAATAACTTCAGCATGCATTAGCAAAAACTCATTAGAAAATTACATACTACAAGACAAAAATTTAAGCATGTTTAGTCTGAAATTTTAGCAAGTGAATTAAAAAACTTAAGCATGTTTAGTCTGAAATTTTAGCAAATTAACTAAAATATTTAAGCATGTTTAGTCTGAAATTGTAGCAAATGAACTAAATAACTTAAGCATGTTTAGTCTGAAGTTTTAGCAAATGAACTAGATAACTTAAGCATGTTTAGTCTGAATTTTTAGCAAATGAACTACATAACTTCAGCATGTTTAGTCTGAAATTTTAGCAAATGAATTAAATAACTTAGGCATGTTTAAACTAAAGTTTTAGCAAATGAATTAAATAACTTAAGCATGTTTAGTCTGAAATTTTAGCAAATGAACTAAATAACTTCAGCATGTTTAGACTGAAGTTTGGGATAAAACTCATAACAAAATTGTAGACTGTAGGATAAATAACTTCAGCATGCATTAGCATGAAATTTTAGCTTCAATGTGAAACAACTCCATGCTATATTAGCTAGAGTTTTTGATTTGCCCAAATATTTGCACAACTTATCAAACATTGATGTTAATACCGTATAATTATTTGCTTTTTGATATTCACTGGGAAATCGGCCATCTCAATTCTTACAGTGGTTGGTAATACTATGTATTCTTAAAGAAATGGAACAAAAAATTCAAAATGAGATCATCTCTCCTAGTCATTGAATTGTGTAGATAAGAACTGTTACTCCTTTTAATTCTTTTCCAGGAAGTTTCAGGATTGCCAACTTCTTTGAAGCGGGAAACACGTCCAGCGCCTTCTCCTGATGTAATGGGAGAATCCTCAAGCTCAGGTACCTCAAGACTGGATAAAGCAGACAGTTTTCGAGGCTTAATATGTGATGCAGATTTTATATCTTTTGTCACGGGTGTAATTGTTATATTATTACGGATTTTTTGTCAGTTGGCTACCAAATCAATAATTTTTAAAAAATGGATACAGGTTAAAAGATGGCACAAATATAGGATATGACTGCAAATCCCCCCTTAATTTCCATGTTGTCCTTTCCTCCTTTTATATTTGTTTTTCCTCCTCTATTACTTTTAGTAATAAGAATTTAATATCACACAAATTACTATGAGTATTTAAGAAGTCACACAATTTTTTGTTTGATTATTTTTTTTAATGTTTTGTTTATTTGTGTACAAATATGATTAGTAGTAATTGTATGGGTCAAAATCTGTCTTTAGAATATTTAAGCCAAGATAATACTAGGGGAAGAGTTCTCAAGTCGTCGTTTGTCGAGATGGCCCCAGAAGCAGCAAAGTTTGTGGTCGAAGAGTCAACAAGAGTCGTAGTCAACAAGGATCGTAGTCGAGGTGTCAATAAAGGACGAGGTCGAGTACGTTTGATATAGCTGTAACGGCTAGTTTTCAATATAGGATATTAAAGAGAATATTCTATTGGATATTTTATGCACTTGTACTATTAGAGTTTGTTAGGAACATGTCTCATATAAATAGAAAAAGAAACAATGATAGGGGCATGTGATATTCACTTGTAAAGAACACACTTTGACTAATTAAAAGATTCATCTCTCTTTCTCTTGCTAAGATACAAACACCACATTTTCATTGAGATTCTTGTCCATACTTTTCTATCAGATCCGAGAATAACTCGAATATTCAAGGATTTGTCTATCATTCATCATTGTCAGGAGCAAGATCACACATTTCATCCTTTATTGGGTGAATCATTCCTCTTATTTACTTAAATGTTATTTATTGTTGTTCATTATTATTGAATGCTATATTATTGCTCCTGATTTCTAGAACATTTATTACATATTATTGCCACTGTCCGACCAGATCCACATGACAATTACTGTTTTTTTAACAACCCTATCTAAAGATATTATTTTTAGCTAAGATCAACCCTTGTTCACATAGATTTAATCATTTGAACAGGTCAAACAGTAATATTTGTATGAAGTTTCAAATATGTATTTTCTTACTAAGAAATCAATGTTCGAATGAATACCAAAAATTATCATTTGAGTCACGTATTAAACTTATGTAAATTCCAATTTCATATACTTTCATATTTGGATGAGACTAATCGTCAGCTATTGTGAGACAAAATCTTCAAATGCGTGACCAGCAAATCTGCTAACTGTTTATATTTCACTCTTTACACCCTACATCGAGCCCTCATATGCACATGCCTACATGCACACACTATTCTCATGACTTCGAAAAGAAAATTATTAATCATTTCTTGAAAAATGTTAGTTTTAGGAAATTGTTTACTTTGATATATGACATATCTTGGCAGCCTTATATATGGTCCAATGATCTATGAACTGTCTCTCGAAGATAACGTAAAACATTTTTGCCACAACGGTTAAGATAGTAAGATAGTAATTAGAACGGAAAGGTAAAATATCCTCATTCTTACATGATAGTGAACCATGGTGTGACGTTCATGACAAATTAAAGGACGGGCTGACGAGGGTATGTCAAAGAGAATGATTGACAGGTTTCTAGGCTGACAAGTTTTTGAAGAAGACATTCATGTATCACCATAAGCGAAGTTCACATCGGAATGAGAAAAGAAAATGAAAAACTTTATAAGACATAACAGAGATTCACATATTATGCGCGTTTTTTGGCTCTATTATAATGTAGCCCAAAGGATAAATTTGTCAAGTATGTTTGGCCAGACAGACAATACATGAAACATGCAATATTTGCATGAAAAAAGAATTGATTCAATGTTCTAGAAGTAAGCAATTATGTAAAGAACGGATCAAGAATTTACAACTTTTTCCGTATGATAAATATTTTTTATTGACTGATTTATATTTTGATATATATCTTATTACATTTAAATAAGTATTCTAATAATTTAAAGTTTCTGATCAAAGATCTGATTTTGAAGCTATTATTAGCAATTAGCATACATAAAAAGTGGAGATTATGTTGGATCACTGTTGCGACCAAACACACCCACGCAAGTATACGTGGTCGTCAAGTAATAGAGTAGTGAGTAGAGTATCGTTCTCACGAAAACTTATGATTAACTTTTGACTAATTCAAACTCAAATAACTTATCGATTCAAGCGATTTCTCACAAAATAGATAATTTCCTAATTTATTACCTTAAAACTATCAAGTAATGAAATACTAGAAATCAACCACAACCCTTAAACAATTTCGAATAACAATCAATAGAAGCTAATATTCCAGGGTCACGGGTTAGCTAACAATCATGTTGCGTTCTTAGCTTAAAATGACTAATTGATTTATCTGGATTGTTGATTGACAGGGTTGATATTACTCATAAGAATCTATCGAGTCATTACTCGCCTATTCAAGCTAACTTAATGCCTATATGTCTATGAAATTAAGATTAACAAGAATGCATTTACAATTCATGTATTTCAACCAAGCAAGGCAATTAGGTATATGTCTTTCTTAATTGCGAATTCGTTACCTGATGCCCATGTTCAAGAACTTGCTCTATTTAATTCTATACGCAATCTAGAATTCTCACTTTCGAGTTCAACTATAGATTCGTAGATAGTATTTCACTGTTAGCTACTCAGCAAAATAATTAAGAACAGAATTAAATAAACAACCCAATATGATAAAATCAACTTCGTCAAATTAAACTTCAAACATCAACATTCATGTATCACCCATGACCCTAGAACAATAGGGTCCTTAGCCACTCATGTTCATACAATCATTAAAAATAAGATTTTCAAACATAACATCAATGAGTACTAGGAAAGGGATAGAAGAATTGATCAAATCCGTGCTCCCGAGTGTTTGACCCTTTTTTTCGTCTCTCAAAGTCACGTTCCCCCTTTTAAAATAGGTTTAGGTTGGTTTTTATATGAGTGGGGGGAGTCTAGAGGTCGAAATAACCGAGTCCTAGTCGAAAAAGGCCACTTTACCGTCTTAAGCGTCCAGGGCAGCATGGGGCGCTAGCCCTGGCGCTCAAAAACTGAGGCTACTGTAAATTGCGCCACAAGAAGCGCCCCACGCTGCCTGTGGCCCTCAAATTTTACTTTTTGCCTTTTCTTCCCAATTTCGCTCTAATTCGCACCATTTCGTCCCAAATTGCTTCCGCATGATTCCTAAACATAGAAATACCATAATTTAGCACAAATCATTATATTATACATCCGAAATCTACGAGACATGAGCAAAATATGAAGCGATATATATCAAAATATACATACATTAAGCTGATTATCAACACCCCACACTTCGACTTTTGCTCGTCCTCGAGCAATGGAACTATATTAACACCCCCAAAATGTACTTATCACTATGAAAGAACACTTCACAATTAATTAAATCAAACACTCAACCTTTTGACTATGATCGATATCGGCAATTAAGCATAAATACACAAATTTCACATTCTTCACATTTTTAAATAGCCCAAGTATACTCAATGTTATTCAACTAACTCAACCAACTCAAGCAACCTCTCCATAACTACCTTACCTCAAGAAACGACTCGTTACCGCTAAGCATCCTCAACTCACGCACTCACCCAACACAAGAATCACTACAACATTACCAATCCGTCATGAGACCAAGTGCCCTCACCACAATCAAAAGAGTGAATATCAAAGTAGTCCACACATTCAAATATGTCACTGAACATAAATTAAGGATATCACACAATTGAACAACATTCACTCACCCTCACAAAGAACTCATGTGCATTCCGTGGTCGTACCATAAGCTTGCCCATAGTGTACATCTCTACTAATCTAAGCTAGTCAAATCTAGGATCAATTAGGACTTTAAGGTTGTAATGTAGGCTAAGAGATGGGTAGGATACATTTAGGAACAGTGACTAACCCTCCTAAGCACTTTAAAACACTAAACTCACAAATCAAGCGCAATTTCTTTTCAATCCACTCACTTGTCATACACCGTATATAACATAGCCCTTTTTTCAATTAAGCACCTCTATGGATTCACTAGCACGAGTGAGAAAGATTAAGAGGTTTGTATCTTTCTACATTATTTGAACTTTTGTTTGCTTTTCTTGCAAAATTTTTCCTCTTTTTTTTCTTTTCTTTTCCTTCACACACTCCATACATTGAAGTTCATAAGCTAGTGACCTTTATTCACAATTTTAGTGTACCTTAAGGGCCTTCCATGGTTCCACTCGAAAGCCACTTCCCAATATCTCATCTTACTTCTTTTATCTACTAAGTGCCTTAGGAGCTAAAGGTTCAACAATCTCATATTAAGAACAATTAGGAGTACGGCTTGTAATGTGGTTGCCAAGGAAACGGTCTATAGGCTCAAAGGGGCTAGCAACGGGAAAATTTTATTTGTCAGTGACAAGCACCTTTATGGTCAAGTAAGAAACACCTACGTCATCTCCTGGACTAGCACAACTTAATAATTTCGCGTTGATTAGCACATAGGGCAAGTTCTAGACTACACAGGATAACGCAGAATATCAACAATCCTTACACTCCCATGGCACTTGACTCACTCAAGACGGTTCTGTGTGACTCTCTAGTCAAGCAAGCATGTCAAGTTGAGAATTTTTAAGCAACAATGCACTAGGTGGCATACAAGTCAATCAACTGAGAAAAATGCATCAAAGAGTAGGGTACTTAATTTACTTGGGCATTACAATTCAAATCATATATGCAGGAAGATAGAGCGCATGCCCTAACATAACTTTCCAACACCAAATATGTCAACAGGTACCTCAGAGCAATCTCAGTTTTCTCCCTTATCCTACTCCTAAAAAAAACTAAACTAAATTTCCCGATTCGAGTTACACCCTAAGAACCGGTGTCGAAAGAAAAACCAAGGGATACTACCTAACTACCTAAAAAAGGAAATCTATTTAGTATTTTTAATCGGACTTTAATCCCTCAAAAAAATTATCCAATAGATCCATCGTCGGGAAAAGTCCAAATTTTTTCTAAATTTGTTTTTATTTTTTTATAAGCTAGCTAATTAAACTATGTTAGTCCTAAACTAAGCTAAAAGGTGATAAAAAAATAGTAATACTAAAAAAAAGAACAAAGTTTATACAATTATAGTTCAAGGAGTATTCCCCCACCCCACACTTAAACAATGCATATTCCCCGATGCATAATAAATTCAAAAATAGAGTAAGGTGGAAAGAAAGAACTCCCTCATAGTCGGAGTTTGCCTCCTCAGGATGCCCACCAGCTGCGGCAATGGGCTCATCATCACCTCCTAAGGGTACCAAAGCCATTGGTCTCGTAACTTCATCATCATCCTCATCCTCATCATCAGATTCCTTGTTAGTGTTTTCATCCTCAGGCGGATGAATGGGACTTCCTGGTGCTATGTCCAATATCTCCTTGGAATAATTGGAGAGATCACTCCGCAATCGCGCGCGCTCCTCATCTGACACCCCTAGCCTGCTCATAATAACATTGAGGGATTTGTAAAGATACCTATTGAAATTTTCGTCCCTCTCATTCCTAGCAGCTTGGGTGAGCTTGGATGTGGACTCTAGTAGGGCTGTGATGTCTAACAATGTTATGGGTACCTCCACTACCTTATCATAGCCAGAGTACTCTGGTACCCCACGAGAGATCATATACTGTGTCAGGGTGTTGCCAAAAAAAAAACCTTTTGATCCTTCCTCCAAAACGGGTGCGGGTCATCTTCCCAAGCATGAGCTCACCCACATTTATGGGGCGCCCGGTAATCAAAAAGTAGATCACGCACACTCGAGCTCGAGTGCACTCACTATTATGCTCAACGGGCGTTAATCTATCTTGCACAAAGTTTTTCCATACCTTAGCCGTTTTATTGAAGTCGAACCGGAGCATTTCAAGGTGAATATTTCCCTTAGTCCGTGTCCACTTTGCATTAGAATCAACGCCACAAAGCGTGTGACGTATTGCTTGGTAGCGTGAACTTTAGACGAACTTTCGAAGCCTTCGTGGGTTAGGGTTATCAACTCCTGAAAAATGACACAAGGCTTACCTATTCATTGGAATTTCCTTTCCTATGACCCATGACGGGTCCTTTTACTCGTTCCCGTTGGCATATAAGTCTCTTACCATGCTAGATTTGCCGGGCCCGGACGTTCGAGGAGCTTATCCATCTTCTTTTCGATTAATGTAGCAAGTACATCTGGGAAGTTCCGTTCTAAAGCCTTCACATTTATCCCTATTTCAGACACATATATCTCATATGGAACAAAAGTTCATGCCATTTGATGGCGTCATCTCGCACTATTTCCACCCGAGGCCGTGATTGCTTCGTAGACCCGCTATCCACTTGCTTTCCCTTGGCTTGTCGCGAAGAGATCTTGCCTTGCTTGCATTTCTTTGGAGGGGGAGCAGTAGTGGAGGACTTCCCCACCCTTTTTCCTTTTGTGGCACCGTCACGATCCATAGCAACCTACACACGATAAACACAAAGATGAAAATGAATCAAAAATTTTTGTCTAAGGTCATCGTGAGGGGCAAAGAGGACCCCACATTTAGAACCGAAGGCTATGCATAATCGACCCACAATATTGGTTCAACATGCACCAATGTGTCATCACAGGGCTATAGGTACTCAAGACTTCCCTATGCCATACAATTCAAGTAGTCTAACATGGCCGTAACTTAACTATGGTGCAAGCATAACAAATCTAAAGTCTATATTACTACACTAATTTAGTACACTAACTACTACTTACAAGAGTTTACAACAAGAGACAACACCCCCAAACACCCCACACTTCGCCCAAACTCATATACAACTACACTCGGCTACTGAGACTTCACCGGTGTTCAAATTTACTCTCTTAAGCATTTTAGCAAACACCTTGTGGGCATCAATTTTGATTCTTTTATTTTAACAATGGTGGAGCAAGGTGGCCCTCCCAAATTTACATGAAGTAGAGGGAATTATAGTTTACTACTTCAAACACACATTCACAACTAAATTTTGCACCAAATTTCATGTACCATAAGCCACCCACCGTAACAACATGATATGTAAAAGCAACCTATGGGATTTTGGGGCTATTTGAGAAAGAGGACTAGAATTACACTAAGAAATTTTAAAATACAAGAAAAGAGAGAACAAGAAGAACATACCTTTGAGTCTTGAGATGGAATTGAGCAAGGAAGATTTGTGAATTTGAAAACTTGAGAAAAACAAGAGAGAAGCAAGAGAGAAGCGACAGAGGCATTGGCGTTGGGGGAGTTTTGGGTTTTAGTTATTTTAATTTAGGTGGGGGATGGGTTTGGGTAATTGGGTATGGGTTAGGTCGTGTGTGTATGTGGGTATATGGGCCGGGTTATGTGGATTAGGTATTTTAAATGATCAAAGAAAACGAAAATAAATAAATAAATAATAATATATCTGACCTGCCAGCCCAGCGCCCCACGCTGGGGTTGGCGTTGAGTTTCTGCGGCTACTGGAAAGTGCTCCCCAGCTAGCGTGGGGCGCTGGGCTGGGCGCTCATTTCGCTTTCTTTGTTTTTCAAATAAACAATCCCGACTACCCGAGCACTCAATACATACATTACACACATTCCACACCATTTCCACCTAAGATTTTTGCAACTTCAAAGAAAAAAATTAGCCTACTCTAACTAAAAGAAAACAAAAAACTATGCTACGAAAGTAGTAAAAATTGGGTTTCCTCCTAACGAGCGCTTGATCTAACGTCGCGGCACGATTCAACACATTTTTAAGCATCGGCCAAGTCCACCGAGGTCTTGTGACGTGCAATGTCACCACCCAAATAATATTTTATTCTCTGGCCATTTACCAAGAAGGTAGCACTTGAGCTCGTATCACGCAGTTCCACCGCTCAATGAGGCCTCACACTTACCACAACAAAAGGACCTGCCCAACAAGACTTAAGCTTTCCGGGAAAAAGCTTTAACCTCGAATTGAATAGGAGAACTTCTTGACCTGGCTTAAACTCTCGATGTTAAATGTGCTTGTCATGCCACCTCTTCGTCTTTTCTTTATATAATTTGGCATTTTCATATGCGTGCAATCGAAACTCATCAAGCTCATTGAGTTGCAGCAACCCCTTCTCACCAGCTAAGTCTATATCCATATTCAACTTTTTAATTGCCCAATAGGCTTTGTGTTCAAGCTCGGCGGGCAAGTGGCACGCCTTCCCATAAACTAACTTATACGGAGAAGTACTTATGGGAGTCTTGTATGCAGTTCGATATGCCCATAATGTGTCTTCTAGCTTCCCGGCCCAGTCTTTTCTATTTCCACTTACTGTTTTCTCCAAAATATGCTTTACCTCTCTGTTTGAAACTTTCACTTGACCACTTGTTTGGGGGTGATAGGCAGTGGAAAATTGTGCTTAACTTCATATTTTGCAAGAACATTATTCAGCAATTTGTTGCAGAAGTGAGTTCCTCTATCGCTTATAAAGACTCTTGGAGTCCCAAAGCGTGTGAAGATGGGCTTCTTTACAAAGCTTACCACAGCCTTTGCATCATTAGTAGGTAGAGCAATGACCTCCACCTACTTAGAAATATAGTCGACCGCCACCAAGATATACCTGTGACCATTAGAGTATGGGAATGGTCCCATGAAATCATTCCCCCAAACATCAAAAAGCTCTACTGCCAGAATGTTTTGCAAAGGCATATCATGCTTCTTCGTGATAGTTTCGGTTCTTTGGCATATGTCATACTTTTTAACAAAGGTATGTGCATCCTTAAATAATTTTGGCCAATAGAAACCTGATTGTAGCACTTTTTGGGTGGTTTTATCCCCACCATGATGACCTCTGTATGGCGAAGCATGATAGTCATGAAATATTGCATTCATCTCTTCCTCAGGAACACACCTTCGCACCAACTGATCTGCACACTGCCTATATAAGAATGGCTCATCCCACATATAGATCCTCAAATCATGTAGGAATCTTCTTCTATTATCAGGTGTCAATTCTGGTGGCGTCACCCCATTTACAATAAAATTCATATAATCTGCATACCACGGGGCTTCACCTGAGGTTACTGCTAATAACTACTCATCAGGAAATGTTTCTTTGATTGAACCTCCTTCAGCTACATGGTTCTGATTTTCTAATCTGGACAAGTGATCAGCCACTTGATTCGCTGTCCCTTTTCGATCTCGGATCTCTAAGTCAAATTCTTGCAAGAGGAGGACCCAACGAATCAGCCTCGGTTTGGTGTCTTTCTTTTCAAATAAGTATTTGATAGCTGAATGATCTATGTAGACGATGGCTTTGGTTCCCACTAGATAGGATCTGAACTTGTCAAATGCCCACACCACTGCAAGCAACTCGTTTTCAGTAACTGTGTAATTCATCTGAGCTGGATTCATAGTTTTGCTCGCATAATAAATGGAGTGAAAGATTTTATCCCTCTTTTGCCCCAAAACAACTCTGATTGCTATGTCACTTGCGTCGCACATCAACTCAAAAAGATGTGCCCAATCTGGGGAAATGATAATTGGTGCAGTCACTAACCTTCCCTTCATCTCCTCAAATGCTTTCAGACAGGCATCATCAAACTTAAAGGTGACATCTTTCACAAGCAGCATGCACAAAGGGGAAGAAATTTTCGAAAAATCTTTAATGAAACGACGATAAAAACCTGCATGGCCCAAGAAACTGCGAATGCCTTTGACGGATGTCGGTGGGGGCAATGTTTCAATCACTTCCACCTTTGCTTTATCCACCTGCAAACCCTTTTTGGACACCTTGTGTCCCAAGACTATACCTTTCACGTACCATGAAATGGCACTTTTCCTAGTTTAGTACCAAGTTTGCCTCTTTACGCCTAGCAAGCACTTTATCAAGGTTCATTAAACAATAATCAAAAGAGCATCCAAACACAGAAAAATTGTCCATGAACGCTTCTACAAATATTTCAACCATGTCAGTAAAAATAGACATCATACACCTTTAAAAAGTCGCAGGTGCATTACAGAGACCAAAGGGCATTCTCTTGAACGCATACGTTCCATAGGGACACGTAAATGTGGTTTTATCTTAGTCCTCGGGGCTATAGCAATCTGATTATACCCTGAATAACCATCTATGAAATAGTATATTCCTGGCCAGCTAATTTATCAAGCTTTTGATCAATAAAGGGGAGGGGGAAATGGTCCTTTCGGGTGGCATTGTTCAATTTTCTATAATCTATGCAAATTTTCCACCCAGCGACAGTTCTTGTAGGAATCAAGTCATTATTTTCATTGACCACTACGGTTATTCCCCCTTTCTTAGGCACACATTGGACGAGGCTTAACCATTTGTTATCAGAGATTGGAAATACTATACCTGCATCAAGCCACTTAATCACTTCTTTTCTTACCACCTCTTTCATTTTTGGATTTAGTCGGCGTTGTTGCCCTACACTTGGCTTGTGTCCGTCTTCCATGAGGATTTTATGCATGCAGAAAGCTGGAATAATGCCTTTAATGTCAGACATCGTCCACCCAATTGCTCGTTTGTGCTCACGTAGCACTCTCAACAACTTTTCTTCCTGCAATTTAGACAAATCAGAAGAAACATTAACAGGTAAAGTGTCAGAACTACCCGAATAAGCATATTGAAGGTGAGGGGGTAGTGGTTTAAGCTCCAATTTTGGATCCTCTTCAATTGACGACTTTGGAGGAGGCCTACTTGGCCTATTCAAGGGCTCAAAGGGGTGTATTCCTTGCATGTAAGCACAGGATGCATCTAGGATATGCATCATCTCCTCAACCTCATCATCAATCTCCAAGATATCGAACAACATGAATGCTTTCTCTAGAGAATTGTCTAGATATACAATTGTGTCAAGAAGTTGCTCATCCACCTCCATAACAGATATCATAGAGAGCTCCTCATAGTGGCGGGAAAGTTGGATCGCTTTGTAGACATTAAAGACTGCTTCCTCGTTGTCCACACTCATAATCATTTTCCCTCTCTCACTTTAATAATTGCATCGCCAGTAGCCAAGAGAGTTCGTCCCAATATGATTGGAACTTGTTCATCAGCCTCAAAATCTAGAATAATGAAGTCAGCTGGAAAGATAAATTTCCCAATTTGTAGCAACACATCTTCAATCACTCCTTCAGGGTAGGCTATGGACCTATTAGCTAATTGCAATATCACAGTGGTTGGTCTTGGAGCTCCTAGACCCAATTGCTTGAACAAGGACAAGGGCATCAAATTTATGCTCGCCCCCAAATCACAAAGAGCACGACTCACATCAATATTACCAATTCGCACAGGGATGGTGAAGCTGCCAGGATCCTTAAGCTTTTGAGTAAGCTTGTTTTGGACCCTTGAAGTGCACTCCTCAGTAAGTACAACTGTCTCGAACTCTGTTAATTTCCTCTTCTGAGCCACTATATCTTTTATGTACTTAGCATACTTTGGAATTTCACGAAGTATATCCACCAATGGAATATTCAATTGAAGATGGCTCAACATAGAGAGAAATTTGTTGAACATGCGATCATCATTCTTTTTCTGCAATCTCTGGGGAAAGGTGGTGGTGCCCTTGCATCCTCCACTAGCTCTGAACTTGCATCATTTTTCTTTGACTAGTGTGTTGCCCTAGGAATAAACTCCCCCTCGAATATAGGCTTGTCCTTTCTATTCTTCGGCACTTTCTCTAGTTCCCTCCCGTTTCTGAGTGTAGCTGCATTAACTTGAGGGTTCTTCTCTGTATCACTGGGGAGAGCGCCTGCAGGTCTAATATTTTGATTTGCTGCTAACTGCCCCATTTGCGTCTCAAAAATTCTAAAATCGGTCCTGAGTTGTTGATTGTCAAGCAACAACTTCTTTAGCAAGTCATTCGTAGTCTCTTCTATATGTTGGGGTGGCTTCTGAGGTTGATTAAAATTTCCTTGGGGCCTATAATGATTCGGATGTGGCTGATTTCCGCCCTATGAGAAGTTGGGATGATTCTTCCAATTTGGATTGTAAGTGTTCCCATTTTGTACCTGCTAATTCATCGGACCTCTGCTCTGTTTCCCTACATAGTATATAGATTCAGGATTCATGGGGCACATGTCACTCGTATAACTGTCACCACATAGTTCGCAGCAAATAGGCATATGTCGTACATGTTGCATCTGTTGTGTTTGTTGCATTGTTATTCTATTCATTTAATTTGCCAATTTCGCTATATCGGCTCTCATGGATGAGAAATCATCAAGCTCAATCACCCCGGCTGCTTTCTGTTTAATTGCTCTTCGTGATTCCCCATCTCCTTGCCAATTATGATCATTAGCAGTGAAGTTATTTAGAAAGAGTTGGATTTCACTATATGTCCTTGTCATGCAACTACCCCCACAAGCTGAATCGAGATTCATCTTTGATGCCTCGTCTAGCCCATCAACAAAAGTGTGACCCAATACCTCATCAGTCTGAAAATGATGCGGGCAGTCTTTGAGTAGCTTCTTGTATTTTTCCCAAGCTTGACGAAGTGTCTCGCCATCCCGCTGTTGGAACCCAAGAATATGACTCCTCAACGACTTTGTCTTCTTAGTAGGGAGAAACTTGATTAAGAATGTTCTTCCTATATCATCCCAAGTGTGGATTGAGTTCGCAGGCTCCTTTTGCAACCATTCCTTAGCTTCCCCCAGCAGTGAAAAGGGAAATAGTGTCAGCCTGACATAATCCTTGGAAACGTTCGGATAATTATAAGTGTCCGTAATTTCCAGAAAGTTCTGAATATGCCTTTGCGGGTCTTCGTGAGATAGATCCACATATTGCCCTGTGGACTAAATCAGCTGTACCATGTACTGTTTGAGTTCAAAATGCCCTGTGATATCAGGCTTCACAATAGCCTGAGTCATATTAGCAAGATTGGGCCTTACGGCTTCTATCACTGCACGCTCTTCATTACCTGTCATCTCTGTTGGCTGTGGTTGAACTACGATGTCGAACTCTCCTTCTATTCTAGTTCTAGCTTCGACTTCCCTCCTCACTCTGTGAAGTGTTCGTTCAATTTTAGGATCACGAGGAAGGAGATTATTTGCATTTCTACTCCTCCGCGTTCAACAGAAGAGCATGCGTTAACACAAACAAGGTAAACTAAAAATTAGAGCTTGAACAAATAACTAATAAAATCTTAACTCGGTCAAGTAGCTAATTTCTAAGTCCCCGGCAACGACGCCAAAAACTTGTTGCGACCAAACACACTCACGCAAGTATACGTGGTCGTCAAGTAATAGAGTAGTAAGTAGAATATCGTTCCCACGAAAACTTATGATTAACTTTTGACTAATTCAAACTCAAATAACTTATCGATTCAAGCGATTTCTCACAAAATAGATAATTTCCTAATTTACTACCTAAAAACTATCAAGTAATGAAATACTAGAAATCAACCACAACACTAAACAATTTCGAATAACAATCAATAAAAGCTAATATTCCAGGGTCACGGGTTAGCTAACAATCATGTTGCACTCTTAGCTTAAAATGACTAATTGATTTATCTTGATTGTTGATTGACAGGGTTGATATTACTCATAAGAATCTGTCGAGTCATTACTCGCCTATTCAAGCTAACTTAATGCCTATATGTCTATGAAATTAAGATTAACAAGAATGCATTTACAATTCATGTATTTCAACCAAGCAAGACAATTAGGTATATGTCTTTCCTAATTGCGAATTCGTTACTCGATGCCCATGTTCAAGAACTTGCTCTATTTAATTCTATATGCAATCTAAAATTTTCACTTTCGAGTTCAACTCTAGATTCATAGATAGTATTTCACTGTTAGCTACTCAACAAAATAATTAAGAACAAAATTAAACAAACAATCCAATATGATAAAATCAACTTCGTCAAATTAAACTTCAAACATCAACATTCATGTATCACCCATGACCCTAGAACAATAGGGTTCTTAGCCACTCATGTTCATACAATCATCAAAAATAAGATTTTCAAACATAAAATCAATGAGTACTAGGAAAGGGATGGAAGAATTGATCAAATCCGTGCTCCCGAGTGTTTGGCCTTTTTTTTCTTCTCTCAAAGTCACGTTCCCCCTTTTAAAATAGGTTTATGTTGGCTTTAAGTTGGGAGCGTCTAGGGGTAGAAATAATCGAGTCCTAGTCAAAAAAGGCCACTTTCCCGTCTTGAGCGTCCAGTGCAGCATGGGGCGCTGGCCCTGGCGCTCAAAAACTGAGGCTACTGTAAATTGCACCACATGCAGCACCCCATGCTGCCTGTGGCCCTCAAATAGGTTGGAAGAGAAATTTGAGTGGTTAAAGTACATAATAATGGGTGATAGTGAGTAAACAAACACATGGATGTGTTGAGTGTAGTATTTTATCTTTATGTTTTACGTGTCATGTATTTTCATTAATTGTACCGAATTTAAACTATGTTAAGTTGTTGTTTATGTTTTTATGATGTAGTATTAAACTAATAAATAACCCGAGAAATAAAAACACATGCGCAAATAATGTAAAACATAAATAATGTTGCTATTATATATTGAATGTCATATGTACAGATAATAAAAAATATCAATGTGTCCCACATCATGTATTCTTTAAAGCATTATCTGGCCTGAGGCACATCCCATCCCGCCCGGCTACACTATCAGGATCATCCTCATCATGTCGTCTCTTTATCGGAGGATACGCTGCAGCATGATCATCGGTAAGGCTGGCAGGTTCGGTAGAAGGGGTCGTCGGTCCAGCAATAAACTACAGAATAATAAGATATTTTATTATATGAAATATATATTACTAATGTACGTGTTAGCTAAATGTTTTTAATGGTCTTACCATGGTCTCAACGGGCTCCTGAATAGAATCAACCATCTCAGGCATGTTAGTATCGCACAAAGTGGCCTCCGTGACAGGCGAGGATGATGCCTTTAAAAAATATAAAAATGCTTTAGATATTGACGACTAATCAATGAGATAAAAACAAATATAAATAATAGTAATACAAACAAACCTGCACCTGTGAAAGATCCTCAGCATCCCTCGATGATGACCCATAACTCAGTCGGCGCCCACTATGCACATCTCGTGTCGGACGATCATCAACAACCGTCGATGGCTCTAGGGGACCAGGAAATACTAATCCCACTCCTATCGCATAATGGACGTGCCCGCAATCAACAATAGAGCTGACCGGGTCACCTGCGAAGTCCCTGGCATCAGCTGAAGGATGAATGACAACATATCATGAGGAGCATCGTCTGGCTCAGGGTGGTCACCCGGCTGATCAACTCCAAAATTCTCAATAGGTGGCTCAACGCCCCCTTGCTGGGGACCACGTCCTCGCCGACCCCCATGACCTCGTGGGGCACCTCTTCCTCTTTGGGCACGCCTGCCATGTCGACCACGTTTAGGCTCCACTGCTGGCCCACGATGGTACTGCTCTGGCAGCAGATAATCAGCCTCGTGTCCTAAGCGCTCGTCATCTCGGGCTCGCCTCAATGTCCGGGAAGCCAGATCTGTAACCTGGCGGCCATACTCGTGCAAAGCTACCGCTCCCTCGCCGGTATGATGTTGCATCTGCAGCCCCAACTGGTAGAACATATGTAAGCCAATATCATGCACAATATGTAAAATACTAATTACGGAACGCTAGGTTAATGTTATAAGTAAGTATAACAGATAACATACCAGTGCCTCATGCCTCCCGGCGTATGGAATGTACCGACTACCAGCGCGATGAACGTGATTCCCGACGAAAAGTCGGGTAATGCTGCGGTACCAACCCATATACTCATTCTCACCATCCATACGCTCAGGTGGAGGGGGTGGCATAATCAGGTTATGCCGACGGTCCCAAATCCCAATATGCTCCTCTAGCTAGGCCACGTATGTCTGGTCAACCCTGGAACGATCATCCCGTTAGTAATATGTCCTAAGCCAAGCAGGCGTAGTAGGTACAAGCTGCAGCGACCAAACTGGTGAAGGACTCGCTCGGTGGGATGATGCTCGACAATATCGAGGCATATCAATGGGACGGAAGAGCTCCACATAAGTCGGCCACTCGAGCAATAATCGGGCAAACCAGCTATTAGCTCGTCGTTGTTTGGCCTCCATATGAACTATTAAGTAAAAATAGGAATCGTGAGTAAACGCAACGCATATAAAGCCAGGCCAAGTAAACTTAAGTATACATATACCTGCGCGCCCTCCAGCAAATCCAACAAATCCCTGCAATAGGGGAGATTATGTCGAGCCTCGACCTCGCGTCCATAGCCTCGCCTTTCAACCCACCTCCTAGCTAAAGGGATAAATAGTGGAGGTGGTGCATCCGGAGCGATGGGTGGTAGAGGTGGCTGCAACTGCAGGAACCGCTCCCGAGCCTAAACCTAATATACAATGTAGACGTAAAATTTAAGGTATATTTTTACTATGTATGTTATAATCATGAAAATAATTGACTATGTTTTCACCTGCAGCAGCGGCAAAAATCCGGCAACGTCTCGCTGGGTGCCCATGCTCGCCCGTCACATCTGCCTATACAATTAACCTAGAACAGCTGCACCCTCGCTGTAACCAGGTAAATCATCTAGCCGCTCAAGATGATGAAAAAATTTCAAGCTGACTAGGTTTTCCAAAGTGTTAGGGAACAATACCCCACCAAACATAAGCAGCATCAACAATCTCGTGTACCGGTCGATATGAAGATCCGGTGTATCATCTGTAATGTCTGCATCCATCGCCTCTAGATGCAGCCAGACGGGCGTCAACTACAAATGACTGACCCCATTCAATGCAACCTCCTCTGTTGGCTGGAAACCGGTGAGCCGCTGCAATATCTCCAGGTACTGCAATCCCGTGTATTTTCTGAGAGCATGCGGGTAAGCTGCAAGATGTCCATCAACCGGCAGCCCATACAGAACCTTCACGTCCTGAAGCGTGATAGTAGCCTCGCCAATCGGTAAATGAAACGTGTGCGTCTCCGGTCGCCACCGCTCTGTCAAAGCCGTGATCAATGACCAGTCCAACTGCAACCGGCCGATCTCTATGATCCTATAGAAACCCGTATCCTGAAGGCGTCTAACTATACGGGGATGGAGTGGGTGGACCCTAAGAAAGTCTTACATATCGTCTACCCGTCTAGCGCAGAATGACTGGGCCAAACACTGCCCCTCCCATATGTACGAAGACCTATGCTCGGCCTGTAGCAACAGTAGCTCTAGCGATGCAGGTCCGGGATGCACAAGTGGAACCTCCATCACGACTACTGTAAATTGAACAATATTAATTAAAGTATTTTTCCTTTTCATTGCTTAACATCTTTAAATATATTGCAATATCTTTAATATTAAAATTTATTCGATATTTTTACTATATTGTTAATTAGGTTGATACATTCGATATTTTTATATGTTTCTTTAATATTTTATATGTTAGTTTACTATTTTATATGTTTTTTTATTATTTAATATATATTTTTCTTATTTTATATGTTAGTTTATTATTTTATATGTTAGTTTATTATTTTATATGTTAGTTTATTATTCACATATTTTTTACTATAATAAAATTAAATATTTAATTTTTATAACTATACAAGATTTAATTATTAAATATTCATGTAATAATACTTAGTTTGACAAATATTGTTATTTTCTAATGTTATTTTCTTACGTTTGTTGACTAGAATTCGAGAGAGTTTGTGTTTCAACTATCAACTTTTTTCAGATATTTTTGGGTTTAACAGATAATTAAATGATTAATTTCAATAGCTACAAAGATACCACACTAAAGGGCACTACATTTTACTACGCTAAAAGGGCACTACATCACAAATATGAGCACTACATTAAAATTACGGGCACAGAATACCACTACAGGGAACTAAAGTCACATATTCATATATGTACAACAATAACATCTAAATAAGATTAATTATTCTTAAAATAATAATTTATCTATTTTACTAATCTTTTAGCAAATAACTAATCTAAACCGGATAAAAATAACAAATTAATTTAATCACAAAACAATCACAAAAAAACATATACCAAAGTAAAAATTAACTAATTAACATTTTTTTAACAACTAATAACAATTTTTTTATTTTACTAATTTTTTTATCACACTAATAATATAATCCAGATAAAAAATAACAAATTAGTTATATCGCAAAACAATCACGAAATAACATAGAACACAGTAAAAATAACTAATAGGTATTTTTTATACATGAGTTTTAACAAAAAATAAATCGGAATACCTCGATTTAAATTTTTTGAAAAATTGAAGATTTGGTGATTTGGAGTCGAAACAAGCAACCCACTACGAGATATCGCCTTAGATACGATGTGGGACCGAGAATCTACACTTTTTATTGGATCGGTGGGCTTCACCCGAGTTTGTTTCGTTAAAAATGTGAGGGTGGGGG
>AWOL01S0014508.1:42996-67003 GCA_000715115.1 Nicotiana otophora
GGGGTGGGGGGGATCGCTGGTTTTGGCTATTTTTTTTAGGGGGGGACGTTCTATTTTTAGGGAAGAAGATGGTATTCATGTAGGTATAGCGCCATTATTTACTGCACTATACTATAGCGTGGTAAATAAAGACGCTATACCTTCCCGCCCATTTAAGTTCAAATAATACGCGGTGAATAACCGCGCTATACCTTAACGGACAAGCGGTCGTTAAGGTATAGCACCGGGAAGTACAGCGCTATACATATTATGGTGGCCAGTTTTTTTCCACATATTTTAGTTCTTTGAGTGCAAAAGAATCATATTTTGGTTCCGTTAATCTGTCCGTCCTGAATGCTATTACTACTACTCGAAAAGTTGAAATATTTCACTACTATATTTTCTAGCAGTAATAGCATTTTCATGTGAATTTTAAAGTTTGTAAATTTTCTTTCAATAAATTAAGAACCTAATTCCAGATTCACACAACAAAGTAGATATTTTGACCTGTACGTTCTAAATTTCATCATTATATTTGAGATGAAAGTGTAATATTTAGTGGAAATGCACTGCTGTGATCAATCATGGCATGGCCCATTTGAGTGTTTACTCCAAAATTAAAATGCTATGGAGGCAATGATATATGATGACCCATCAATACAACATTCTTAACAAAAAATATTTTTTATTGAAGGTGTAAAAAATATTTATACAATAAACTCATTTCCGGAAAAAAAAATGGTAAGTTGGCTACTATAACAAGTTGAACTATATTGAAAAAAATTTATACCGATCATGTATATAACTTAATTTCAATTTTTAAATTTGGTGCTGGGAAAGGCTAGCTGTAGTTACCTGTGGTTGGGATCATACGATCAGATCTGCAAATAGTATAGGTTTAGGGAATTGCACAGCTGCCCTTTTTCTTTTCTAGACTTGTTTCTTTTACTATAAAATTATATTAAGGTTGTCCAGGACCACATTGCAGGCTTTCTTCAAACAAGGAAGCAAATCAAAGATTATTACGACTATTAGATATTTACTCTGCCATTATTGTAGGCTTTTATGAATCATGACATATGAATCTCTTTCATCTTTTATGGTTTAACGTTAATATTCAAGTTATTATTACTAGTGTTGTAGCATAGAATATCAAAGTGTAACCTATCCAAATTAGTAAAATACCACAAATTGCATTTGCTCTAAAATATTCGACGCTTTAATAAAAGTCATTATTTTCCTTTTCAAATCTGTCCTTACTGCTTCACTTAATGTTAATTAAGTAAGACATATAATATACGAGAAAGATAAATGATAGTTTTGATAAATACTCTTATAATAGTTACGACTATTAGATATTTCTTTTAAGTGGTGTGCAAGAACCTTAAAGATAGATTAATATGAACTAGAGGCCGGAATACTATCTGGGAAATAAATGTTTTCGAAAAAAATATGTATAACCTACTCGAAAGAACATGAAGAAATCTGTGATTGTTTTAGTCAAATTGGAAATTTGCTTATAGTTATAGTAATTTATAAATATCTTGTCAAAACTTGAATGTTAATTTCTTCTATAGAAGAAGTTACAAAAGCCTCAACATTTTCCAATTTTATTTTCTTCTGCTTGCGAGGTATATATTGGCTAGATAATTAATCGTTCAGGAATTAATTAAGAGCATGCAAGAGCAGCCAAAAGGGATCTATCAAATAATGTTTAATTAGGTCCACAAGAAATTTAATTTGTATAATTGGAACAAAGGATCAAATGCTCGTGGCTACAATGATGGCGTACACAAAACATAGAACCCCACAAAAACATATTCAAAGAAGTAAAGAAAAAAAAACAAAGGAAATCCAAGAAAACAACCAAATAATACTGCTGCATGGTCCTTTACTAAAATACATCTAATCAAGTCTTACTTGTTCTAATCAAGTCCTTATGTGTGATTGATAATTCGCTTAATGTATGCATATTTTGTGATATATCGCCTCACATTTTGCTCATGTCTCGTAGATTTCGAATGTATAATATAATGATTTGTGCTAAATTGTGGTATTTCTATGTGTAGGAATCATTCGGATGAAATTTGGGGCGAAATGGCACGAATTGGAGCGAAATTGGAAAGAAAAGGCAAAAAGTTTAGTTTTTCCTTCACTGCCGCAAGTTATTGTTGTAGTTTAAAGATCTGAAGTTCGTATTCACCGGTCATATTCCAAATATACTGCAAACATGATTTATAGTATTCCTGATTAATGGGTTTCATCATATCATTCTTTAAATCTACATTGATTTTCGTCCTACCAATGAGATTATAACACAACACTATTAATTAACATGTTATATAAAACATATTAACAAATATTTTTTCCAAAACAATAACTTATAAGTTGTTGACAGATCCAGCGTCTGCGCCCCACATTACTATTTGACCACCATGGCCTCAAAATCGTACGTTTGCCACAATAACACCTTGGTACGTCATTGCGTCCAGACATTTCTTAATGCAAGAAAAATGAAAAATTTATGGAAAGTTTTTCTATTTGTTTTGGTTAAGCGCAAATAATATCTAAAATGTGCTAGGCTTTTATAGGCAAGATAAAACACATAACGCATATTGGTGGCGCGCTATGTTTCGCGTGATAATAATTTTTTAGGGTACAAGACAACTTTTCCAGAACAGTAGCTTTTTCAGGTCGACAAGACAATACATATAACGCATATTGGTGGCGCGCTATGTTTCGCGTGATAATGATTCTTTAGTGTACAATACATCTTTTCCAGAACGGTAGCTTTTTCAGGCCGACAAGACAATACACATAGCGCATATTGGTGGCGCTCTATATTTCGCGTGATAATGATTTTTTAAGGTAAAATACATCTTTTCCAGAACGGCAGCTTTTTCAGGTCGACAAAACAATACATATAACGCATGCTGGTGGCGCGCTATGCTTCGCGTGATAATGATTATTTGGGGTATAAGACAACTTTTTAAACTGAACCAAGACATCTGTATTCAAATACCATTTGAAGAAACATTACAACATTCATTTAAAAAATGCCACTAACATTTAATAAGTGGTTCAAAAAGAGGCAGAAGGGTGAAGGTAGTTCAATAGATTCCTATGGAACACGTCTTAACACTATCGATCCCTACCTTGAAAAAAATATGCTAGGTTGCTATACTGACTTGGTTGATGATAAGTGGTATGGTGTTCTGCGTCCCTTGGAAAATAAGCCTATTAATATACGCACTGATCTTAAAGTTACAGGGCACATTATTGAGGGTGAAGCGCATTCTACAAAGCCTGAAGGTATGTGAATTTGGGGCGAAAAACTACAATGGGTTCCCTTTTATTCAAAATGATGTGATTATGAAGTACTATGTCGCTGGCATGGGCCTATTGTGCCACAAGCACTGTCTGCAACCTTCCTAACAAACACATACAAAGATGAACCAGAAGTGATTCAGCATTTGATAAAGGAGATTCTAGAGATGGAAAATGCACTAGCTGTTCTACAAAGCCTGAAGGTATGCGAATTTGGGGCGAAAAACTACAATGGGTTCCTCTTTATTCAAAACGATGTGATTATGAAGTACTATGTCGCTAGCATGGGCTTGCTGTGCCACAAGCACTGTCTGCAACCTTCCTAACAAACACACACAAAGATGAACCAAAAGTGATTCGGCATTTGATGAATAAGATTCTAGAGATGGAAAAGGCACTAGCTATTCATCATGCAATGGATGATCTTAACTACCTGGGAGGAACGGAGGATCAGTACTGAAATTTATTCGAAAATGAAAAATTACATAGAAACAATGATTATCCTGTTTTTCCAACAGTTGTCGAGTGGGAGGGACTACCTAAGTTTCTACCACAGACATTGGACGTTGGAGTCCCATATTGTTGTAGAAATCAAGCAAGTGGTCTTATTGATGATAGCGATGTAATACGAGAAATGTGTGTCAATTGGGGCCTAGATTACGATGCCCTCGGTCCCGAAGGATGCGTACACGATGTTGACGAAGAAGATGAAGACAATGACATTGAAATCGTGCCAGACAACGACGATAATGGTGAATGACTATTGTTTTGTTTTTTTGGGGGTGTATGTTAAAATGTTGTACTGAGGTATTAATGCTAAATATCAATTAGATTTAACCCCATTGGAATAATAATTTTATTTCATACAATTTGTAAGCTGAACATTTATATACATTTATTACAACAAATTACTACAATAAACCACTACGTGTATCCTTGATAATTGGGCACATTGGATGAACTTCCACCGGGAGCTGAATTACCACCGCTACCCAAACTAGCTGAAGGACATTTACGACAGTCGTGTCCTGTTTGGGAACATATGCCACATTTACGCGCATAAACGGTATCACCAACATCTATTTGGTTATGTATACACGTTCTTTTCTGCATTTGTCGTTGTTGCATATACTCCTTGTTACATACCATTTTAAATGGTTCCGGCGGTCAATAATGCTCAGCACCCACTGGCTGTAACTGTCCACTATAGGTGTTTAAGTATGCAGCAACACTATATTCTTTATCAACGTACCTCGTTGCCACGAAACCTGTATGTTGAAAGCACTTCATGGCATGTGAGCACGACATGTGATAGATGGACCATTTCCCACAGGAGCATAACCTTTTGGTTTCATTGACGATGTTTGTATTATTCCCCCGGTTATGATTGATAATGGTACGAACTTCAAAAATATTTCGCTCGTTGCAATACTGCAAAAATGAATGCCACCGTGCTCACTTCCTGTATTTTTCAAATCTTTTCATTGGTATTGGCATGAATTCAACACCCATTTCCATCAATGAGAATGCACCTCTAGACCTTTCAACAAATCTCTGCGCCATCTACTTAAATGATATCTGCACCATGGCAGTGACAGGCAATCCACGTGCAGACTTCAATAACCAGTTGAAAGACTCTAACACATTTGTAGTCAGAATTTCCCATCTTCTGCCACCATCCGCATGCAAAGTACACTTGTCAAGCTCATGTCGCATCAACCAAGTATAGGCTCCTTGGTCTTCCTGCCTGATCAATTCCATTCGCCTCATGAATTTACACTCTTGGTGATCTATTGCTGCCATCCACATTAAATCATGCAAGTCCTTGTTCGGATAAGCCCTCTGAAAGTTGGCCTTCAGGTGCTTCACACAGTAATGGTGGTAGGCATACGGTTCCTGCCATGCATGCAAATTCTGTACAGAACTTAAAATACCTCCATGGCGATCAGATATTAGACAAATACACGAACGTTGTCTGACAACGTGCTCCTTCAAGTGGTTCAAAAATAATGTCCACGTCTCTTGGCTTTCATTGGCACAAATAGCAAATTCTAGGAAAAATATACTTCCATTAGCATCTACTGCAACGGCGATCAACAACTTAATATCATACTTTTCATAGACATGAGTGTCGTCTATGGATATTATCGGACGACAATGCACAAAACCATCAATGACTGGTTTAAATGCCCAGAACCCATATCTGAATATGTGTTCTGCTATTCCCGGACACCGTTCAAGCTTCCATTAAATAACAGTGCCGGGGTTAAAGTGTTGCAATGCGGCCATGTACCTGGGTAGAGATGCAAAGGACTTATTCCAGTTATTATAAACAATTTCAAACGCGCGTTTGCGCCCGAGAAATGCCTTTCTTTTGGTAATGGTACAACCATATACCTGGTGGACAGATGTTATATACTCTTTGATCTTGTACGTTTTGGACGCTTCAATGTGTGAAATCAAGACAAAAGAAATCAAATCAACATTCAAGTTAGAATGATTCCCACTGAATGTGTCCATTTCACAAATGTGGGTGTCATTGTATTTATCCACATCCCATATATTTGTTTTCAGCTTCCTTGTACGCATCATCCAATTACAACCCGTAGACCATCTACGACAAATAACCTTGTATACATCCAGAGATGACTCATGAACTACGATATCACGGTACTCTTTTATGCTGTACATTCGCACCGTCCTGCTTAGGGGTGCTTTATCAGCAAAAAGCATGCCCTTTGACATCACTGTTGCTCTAGATTCATCCTACATTGCTGTCCGAATTTCGTCAAGATCCCTTGTGAGGGCATCCGCATCCGGCATACTTGGCAAATGATCAAGGTAGGGGATCTCCCTTGAATGAAACGACACGTGGGACTCGTACACTCTTGGTCTAACGGGAGGTGGAGCATGCTCCCTCGTCAAATCAGGTTCAACATTCTCTTCCTCCTCATCATCACCCTCATCAGGGAAGGGTGTGTCATCTCCAGACTCATCAGCATTGTTGACATAATCACTATTCTCTTCCTGACTCTACGCATCTGTCAGATCCCGATTAAATATGTCGTCTTCGGGCAATTGAGTAAGGAAAGGACCTTCAAGTTGCTCATTTTCACTGCAAAACCAATAAAATAATGAGTTTCTCAAATTGATCCAAACTTTACACATAGCTTTGTCACTTCACTTATAAATCATAATGTGTTGATATCCCATGATGGATATTATCGTGTTGATGATGACTCCCGGATGGACCACCATGATCCAATACACCAAAACTAGGCATATTCCAACTGGGCGTTGGTTCATAACTTGTAAAATTCATATCTGGCCGGTACCCCCTGTGGAATATATGAGTGTTAATACAAATTCATTACATAAAAATAAACATCGTAACACAAAGAAAAATTGAAGTTTACCACTCGGCTTGTAGATTATGTAAACTAGGGGAGAAATTATTTTCTCGCTCCTCATTCGCCCGTGGAGATTAGATTATGCCAAACTCTTTCACCTGCAACCTGTTCGGCAAAAACTGCTCCAAAATAGCCACCCGATGATTGAGGGATATCCCTACTTTGCGGAACCTCATTATTGTGAACGTCTTCAGTCTTGACGTACATTTCCAACATTTTTATCACAAGATATTCCCGATATTCATCCGGAGTCCTCAAAAAATCTCTCATAGTTTCATCGTCTTCGATGTTAAACTCAGCATAACAAGCAACCCCTTGCGGAGTAACAGAATACAGATATCTTCCGGTTACTTTAATATTCACCGAATGTTTGTTCACACTCATGTTTTTACATAACAATGATACCAATGTATCGTACTCCATTGTAAATGGCAACTTAACATGACACTGTAGAGAACAACTATAGTGTATTGAGTTATTCTCCACCACAATCTCAATCCCTCCCCCCCCTCTCCCCAATATAATGAAACCCTAATTTTTCGCTCCTCAGACATTATGACAAAATGCAAAATAACTTAACGAATAAATATTTCGGAAGACTTGAAGGATTCTGAATTGATTTTTACAAAATCCTCCTGAAACTCTTTAAATAAGGAAAAAATTGATGTATAACGTCTTAAATATGCGCGCTATACCCAATAGAATTATTTGTCTGTCAACTAAGTACAGAAGAATTATTAGTGGTCCCAAATTTTACGTATAGCGCGGTAATTCACCGCGTTATACCCTGTTGAAATACTGGTGTGTCAGTTAATACCAGATGAATTATTGGTGGGCCCAATAATTAAGTATAGCGCGGTGAATAACCGCACTATACCTTAACGGACAAACAACCATTAAGGTATAGCGCGGTGAAATCCGCGCTATACATATTATGATGACCAATTTTTTTTCCCACATATTTTGATTCTTTGAGTCCAAAAGAACCATATTTTTGTTGTGGACTCTCGAGTGACCCAGTAATCAGAAGAAAAAGAAGTTATTTTTTCAAACTTCTTGGTAAATAATGAACAATAGTTTTAAAATGCTAAAAGTAATATTCTATCCATCACCATAACAATAGCAACATTACTATGTACGAAGTCACATGATTTTTTATTACGATTGTTTACAATTCATTTAATAATTTTAGGTAGTTCTAAATGTTTTTAACTTTGTTTCAAATAAAGTTACCGATGTCAAAATCCATAACGAGAATTAGTATGACATAGTGAAAATCAACTCGAAAAATTAATGAAAAATAGGGAATTTATGTCTCTTTTGTTTTTTGGTACACTGTAAAAGATAATGAATTACTTAAAAAAATCTTTCACTAACTTCGCGACTTGAATCGGCCAAGAGAAGAAATTTCATTTCATTGCACACACCTTCCTAGATTATTCGCCCGTGAAAATAATATGGTCTAACAAGTTTTTGGATTGGTAATAGAATAATAGTCAACGTTTATAAAGTTATTAAAAAATAGTCATTATTTTGTGCAAAGATAGAATCTGAATAAAAATACTAGCTGAAACACGGAAAATTCTAACATAATATATTAATATGCTGGATTATGGAGCTACTGCGTATAAACTTCCAGCATATTAATTTGGAACTCCAGCACATTATGAAATTTAAGCATATTATGTTGGAATCTCATATGTAAAAATTTCGAACTCCAGCATATTATGCTGGAATTTTTCCGGACTTTTAAACGTATTTTTGTTCAGATTTTATTTTTTCATGAAAAAATAGCTAAATTTTGGTTACATTTGAAATTGTGACTATTTTTTAATTACCAGCTATAAACTAAGTTGTTTACGATTTTTTTCCATAGTAGCCTTGTGGGTGTCTACATGTCTCTTCCTCTATGATTTCCCTTTCTTATCAGTTATCACTAGGTGTTTCTTTTGTAAAATGCAGCATATTATAATTACCCTATAGACTGTAGTTCTGCCCATAAAAAGCACAATGTAGCCAACTAATCTTGCCTTTTTTCCTACTTTAATGAGCTTTAGACATGATTAATTAAGTTGGTCTTTTAAAAAGATTAATCTTTTAAGAGATGTAGCTTTCACTAGGCATGATTACAAACCCTAAAAGCATTGCAAACATTCGGGAATCCAGCCATCTCTAAGAAAACAAAACATAGTGAAAATTAAAAAAAGTCACTCTTCCCACCTTTCACCGAAAAGTAGCACCAAGTGTAGCAACATATCCTTGACTTTTTACCAGACAAGAAAATTAAAATCATTCCCTAAATTGTCAGTATTTCAACCCTTTTATTCTTTTTGAGAATTTTATGCTCTGTACAAAAATTCTATAAATTTTTACACAATCAAATTAAATTAATCTACAAGACTATGGTAACAAGATTTGAGGGATAACTCACTTGACGAGTCTTCCACGGTTAAGGTGGACAGTTCAAACTTCATCAATAGAGCACAACATTCCTTTCCTCTTTTTCCTTGTCCCCTCCTTATGAAAAAAAAAAATTAAAAAGAAAACCTACAACAACAGGTAATTTTTTATAATAAGCCTAATATGATAACTTGAGAAATAAAGTATTTTTCATACTCAGAAGCAAATACAGAATTTAAATTTGATGTATTTAATCTTTAGTTTCTCAGTAATGAAAACCATTACACTTTTGAAATATGAGATCAAAATTTAATACTATAATTTTTAAAATATTAAAGTGATTTTTCACACGTGGAAATTATTGAATTTCGTTGAACTTGTTGATTATATGTGCCATCCGCGTATGGTAATAATAAGTTAAAAGTAATAGTACTATAAAATGATTGTATATAACTTCAATTTCATGTTTTTAACTCTAACCCTCCTGCATGGTTTCTTGTGGATCTTTTCTTACTCCAGCTTTCTGCCTTTCTAGCTACTCTCCCTTCACACACACACACACAGAGAGCTAGAGAACATGCCAGCAAATAAAGTTAAGGTTAATTTATGAGTCCTTAAAAAGAATAGCTATTAAAAGCATAGTGATTTGTTAATGGTTTTGAGAAGTTGAGAAGATGGGGGTTGTCACTGTTTCTGAACTGAAGCCAAGCATATCTGGGAAGAGGTCTTTTCGTCCAAGTTCCAGTGCCAGACATATTACTGAATGGTATATATATACTCTCTCAACTTTAATAGCTGTTCCTTTTAAGGACCCATAATTAGAGCTAATACTTACCATCTTGATGATGTATCAATTAATGCTTATTATAAACATTTTTTCAGTGCCATATAAATTTCTTCAATTAATTTTTCATACCTATAAAAAGACTTTACACCTAAGATATGGAGAAGTCCATATTTAGGACTTTATTGGTACAGCTAGATGATAGTATGAATTCTTGTGAGTTGGGTACTTGTGATTGTCAGTTATGCTCAGTTCTAATAAAAGGCTCAGTCCTAGACAAAGGATACATCTTTCTTTAGGTGATTGGACAGATTTTAGCCTCCAACAATTATGACAGACCATATTCAGATGCTGACTAAGAGAAAATGGCAATATTTATAGCTTTAGAAATTGATTGTGATGGAACTTACCTTAAAATCTAAAGTTTCTATCAGATCCTAAAGTAAATAGAAAAGGAAACAGCAGATCTGGAATGACTATACATGAGCAGTTTCTAAGGCTTCAATCATTGAAAATGACAAATCAAATATCTGACTTTGTAACATCTTACACCAGATGATAGTGGCCCTGACTGCAATGTGTTCATTTTTCTAGTTTCAACATGTGGTGTTAATGCTGTAGACAGCTATAATTATTTCCCTAGTTTTCAACATATGTATCTTATGAGGGCCCTCTACCAAATACAGATGAGTCCTGCAATTATCTGTTAGATTACTACAGACCACAAGATAAATCACAACCAGGAACAAATTTCAAAGAAACCAGAATATGACTACCACTTGCTATGTTGGATCTAAACACATTGAGTAATCTTCGTATCCATTCAAGATATTAGTTTTGAGCTTTTCCACTCATAGTGTCTTATGATACTTTTGGTCGTAAATTGTGGCCGTATGTCCAAGTGCTAGAGCACGATGACATATGCTCCCCGAACCGTTAAGGTTTCATCTGCTTGAATTTCGATAGCTTTAAGGTTCCACATATCCAGCATTACAGTGTTGAGATGTAAGTTGCACCATGTATTGAAACCTTAGGCTAAAAATATAAACAGAGAAGTTTATTATATGTTTTTTCTCGACACATTTCCTGTTTCCGACTTTTAATCATTGACCATATATTCTATTGCAGGCCAATATCTGATGTTTCTAGTGATCTTACAATAGAAGTAGGAGCTGCCAGTTTTGCTCTTCACAAGGTACAAATATGAAGTATTAGATCATTCTTCTTCTAGTGTATTTTGATCTACCAATCTTTTCATAATTGGATTGCTAAAGTCTATCAAAAGCATAAATTTTGCAAAGAAATGGCTGTCTAAAGTAGCTTGAAAATGATTTATAAGTTAGCTGTTATAAGCAGGCAACTGATATTAAGACAGTCGTGCCCGCACGGAATTTATTTCATGGTGTCAAAATAGGGAGGAAAAAGAAAGGTCAAAAGGCAGATGTAAAAACAGAACTTAAGCATCAGTCTGAAGGTCAGAAACAACAGCTGAAGTTGTTTCAATGTAGTAGATCTTAGACTAAGTTGTGTGCTTCCTGTTAAAATTAAGAAAAAAGAAGGAAGAATACCTTGGAAACATTTCTAATGTGATTGCTAATATCACACTATTTGCAGTTTCCTCTAGTTTCCCGAAGCGGAAGAATTAGAAAGCTGCTGCTAGAGGCAAAGGATACAAAGATTTCAAGACTCAATCTTTCCGGTCTTCCTGGCGGATCTGATGCATTTGAACTTGCTGCTAAGTTCTGTTATGGCGTGAACGTTGAGATTAACATATCAAACGTGGCAATGCTAAGATGTGCATCCAAGTTCATGGAAATGAACGAAGACATCTCCGAGAAAAACCTGGAAATTCGTACTGAAGTATTCCTTAAAGATACAGTATTCCCAAGCATATCCAACTCGATATCTGTTCTTCATCGCTGTGAAACACTACTACCGGTATCTGAAGAAGTCAATCTCGTTAGTCGATTAATCAATGCAATTGCAAACAATGCTTGTAAAGAGCAACTAACATCTGGTTTGTCAAAGCTGGAGCATAACTTCCCACCAAAACCTGTTCAAAGCCTTGATTCTGAGACACCAATAGACTGGTGGGGAAAATCATTAACCGTGCTAAATCTAGATTTTTTCCAGAGAGTTGTATCTGTAGTGAAGTCAAAGGGTCTTAAACAAGATATTATCAGCAGAATTTTGATAAATTATGCCCAAAATTCACTTCAGGGACTTTTCATCAAGGATCCTCAGTTGGTTAAAGGAAGTTTCTTGGATTTGGATTTGCAGAAAAGGCAAAGGGTTATCGTCGAAACAATAGCTAGCTTACTACCAACACAATCCAGGAAAAGCACAGTCCCAATGGCTTTTCTTTCAAGTTTGTTAAAATCTGCCATAGCTGCATCAGCATCCACTTGTTGCAGATCTGATCTAGAGAGGCGCATCGGTCTGCAGCTAGATCAGGCAATTCTAGAAGATATTCTCATACCTGCAAATACACATGGGAACAACCACAGCCCTCTCTACGACATAGATTCTATCTTGAGGATCTTTTCATTTTTCTTGAATTTGGATGAGGATGATGAAGAGGACAACACATTAAGAGATGAAAGCGAAATGGTTTACGACTTTGATAGTCCTGGATCTCCCAAACATAGCTCAATTGTTAAGGTGTCAAAGTTATTGGACAATTATCTAGCAGAAGTTGCACTCGATTCTAACCTCACACCATTGAAGTATATAGCACTGGCTGAGTTACTTCCAGACCACGCCCGTCTAGTTTATGATGGATTATATCGAGCTGTAGATATTTTTCTCAAGGTAAGCTGCTTAACCTCATCCACATTATCCCACTCACCTGTTCAAAACAATCAGTATTTCTCATATGACTAGTTTAACAATGGGAAAACTACACATTATAGCCTCTCTTAAAAGTAATAGCCGACAAAATGTATATTTTTGTATATTAATGTATAATTTACATATAATAGACATATTTTATGCATGATTAGTGTATATTTTTGGTATATTTGGCTAGCGGAATGTGCTTTAATACAATGCTTGACATTTTCTCATTGCAGGTACATCCCAACATTAAGGACTCTGAACGCTATCGACTGTGTAAAACTATTGATTGCCAGAAACTATCACAAGAAGCTTGCAGTCATGCAGCACAAAATGAACGGTTGCCTGTGCAAATGGCGGTCCAAGTGCTATACTTCGAACAAATCAGGCTGAGAAATGCAATGAACGGGGGACATAATCAATTCTTTGGAATGAATAATCAGTTCCCTCAGCGTTCAGGCAGCGGAGCAGGAAGCGGATGCATCTCTCCGAGAGATAACTACGCATCAGTCAGGAGAGAAAATAGAGAACTGAAGCTCGAGGTTGCAAGAATGAGAATGAGGCTTACAGATTTAGAGAAAGATCATGTTTCCATGAAACAGGAGCTAGTAAAGTCACATCCTGCCAATAAGTTATTCAAGTCATTCACAAAGAAATTAAGCAAGCTCAATGCACTGTTCCGAATAAGAGATTTAAAACCAATAGGAGGGAAAGCTAACTCAGAAAGCCGGTTACTTTTTCAGAAGAGAAGGCGCCATTCGGTTTCTTGATGCTCTACTCTAATGTGAATAAGAAAAAGTATATAGTGTTTCACATTGCTGATTTTGGTGGATGTTGATGTGTTGAGTGAAGTTCTTGCTTTGCGTTTTGATTGTAAACTTGAAAGAAGATACTCACTCAAACTTTTACTTTAAAGGTATATAAACAAGTGTGAGTTTTTTTAGCTTCATGTAGTTTGCACTTATTGCATATTGTGCCTACACTCTTAAAAGAAATAACACTATCAAAGCACTTATTGTGTTTTCAAACTTCTTAAGGAAATAAAACGGAAGTACCTTACCGGATATCCATCAAAAACAGGGAATTGTGCTTTCAGTAGACATAAAATCTGGTTTTACATGATCCATCCACAAGAAACAAAGATCCAAATTATGCTTAATCTTAAGCTTCTTGTTGAACAATGTCAAAATAGAATCACAATGTCTTTCTTTATTGAGGTTGTCACTTGTCACTCGGGATAACTTCAGTTGGACTTCTTCCTCCCCCTTTGTTTCAAGGCTTCAGCTTTGCCTTTGTAATACCTATCTCCATTGTGGTTTTGGGATATTATTGGTCTTTCCCAGTATTTCTTATTATACTCATTTGATATTGCATGTAACTTGTCATAAGACACTAACAATAAGTTTCATGGCTACTATCTTTTGGGAAATTTTCACCCCTGGTGACTTGATGAATTCATCTCTAGGCTATTCACGATACAGCTGCTTGCATTTGGTTCCTACGACGAAACTAAATCCCAACCGCATTACTCATTCCATCAATTGCTCGTCGATCAGAAAAACTGAGTAATATCAGATAATCATGTTATCGCTTATTCTCCTCTAGCGTTGGACACTTCCTTGTTGGCACGATTCAACAGACAATAGTCTAACATCAATTATGTTCTATGCAGCAATTAGATTGACTAGCCCTTGTCTGCAACATTTATGCTGGCCATTTCTAAGTCGATTTCAAAGAAAGGAACTGCATATATGGCTTATTACTTCATAAGATAGATTTCCCCTTCAATCTCAACGAATGGGAACATCATGCCAAACATTGGGAAACGGAGATCAAGAAACACACTTCAATTCCTGACTTTGAGCAACATTAAGCTCTCTACTGACAGTATACAGACAAAATAGCAAGGGAAGAATAATACATAGTGCTTCGAGTTTACTTTAAATTCAATATCAGTTCCCCGACATAACTGCATTTTGGAGAGCAGAGGACCAGACTAAGAAAGTATTAGGTTAACTCTACCAATTGTACTTTCAATGAAGAAGATGGTCTAGATAAAGAGGCGGCGTCCACCTTTGACCCTGAAACAAATCCAGCCTGTAACTCCGGCAGCAAAGTGGGAGCGAAAGCAAAGGAAGATCGCAGCATGTAGGGAGCAATTGGTAGATCAGGAAGAGAAGAAGCTGATGAACTATATTGTACTGTTCCCATAGGATGATCAAATTTACAAGCGCGACCAAACTTGCAGAATCCTTTCAGTAGATAAAAGGAACAAGGCTGCACCCCCTGCTTTAGAAATATACATCAGTGGAGCACTCAAATATGAAGACTTACAAGAAACAATACTTTCAAAGACGGTCAACCAAGATCATTTTCCAGACAAACACGACAGAATATAAACCATCTCTGTTTACATGGACAAGCACTTGGCCGTCTCCCTCTCTCCTAAAATAGGCACAACTTTTTGAAAACGTGAAAACTCAACTCCAGAGGCAGTTCAGTCTGAGCAGTTCCTACGCGTCTAATTATATAAAACAAGATGCTAACTCCCTCCTTGTATACTTCCAAGTAATTCTTTGGAAATGAATAGGAAAAGCATGCTCGGAAGAAAGGAAAAAAGAGATCATTACCTCCCTTAGATTAGCAATTATTACCTACCATGCGCAAAAGAAAATTATAGTTCAAAGAAATAAAGTATTCATGCCCATAGCTCTTAATAGAATCATCAGATTGAGAGCAGTAACCATCAGAGAAAGAAGTAGCACACATACATTTGGGCACATATACACGCTTCGACACCGGCAATAAAATTATTAGGAAAGCCAGCCAAAACTACTAAATTCATCATTTCCTTTATGACCAGACAGTGGCAAAAATTCTCTATCTAAGAGTTTGGTAAAAAACTAAATAATAGAAAACAACATTGACAAACTTAGGATTCACCCCATGGATGTAACTATACCACGGTTACAGTCATTAGCTCGAGTATTTCTGCATTTTTCAAAAATCCTAGAAGGCTAGGACAGAACTGGACTCATAGAACGTCTGCTGCCAATTGCTAACAAGACTAAGCAATAAAGCATGACATGCAAATATCCTCATTGATGAACAGCATATTACACATCCATTAATTTTCACGTTAAATAGAGACATTTTTGTATCACTACATAATAAATAAATGATGAGATCCTACAATGAAATAAGCTCAGGTCATGAACAAACTTGATAATCTCATGGCAAACCCTAGTTACCTCTTGACATTTCGTAATGCAGTTATACAACCCCTTCACTGAGGTTACAGAAGTCTCCGGAGAACTGCATGGGACTTTTAAACAGTTAAGAGGAACTAGACTAGGAGAACCTCCTCTTCAAAGACATTGGTACCTCAAGAAGTATATAGGATGAGGATGTTAAAGCAATTCAATAAATACAGAAAAATTTAAACACCACCTTGATTCATGCTTTTGAGTTTTAACAATGAAGACATAATCGTGAACCTGCAATAATCAAAATGAAGGCAGGAGACAGCTAATGTAACTTCACTAATCACAACTTTATAACACGTGCGAACCAAATTTAAGCAAGACTACAATCATATGAAAAAATCTCTTCCTCTACATTTCTCCCTTCTTTCTTGTTTCATCAAGTTTTGCTCAGATTCACAAATAAAGAACCTCAAAGTCCAGCACACATTCACTATCAATGACGCATTACCATGCAATAGGCAAGAATCACACCCAGATTAGATTCTAAATTGTCATGTCAAATCAAACAAAGAGCAGAAAGAAGAAACATTATCATACCGGACGTAAAGGAAGGCCTAAGGGGCTGATAGCAAAATTTGTCTTTGATGCAATCCAGTCAGGTGGATGGTGATACCTACACGACGATCCAAATTTACAATCCCCAGTTTTCATGTAGTATTGACACGCGGGTTGACCAGGTCTGTCTGGAAAACTCTTTTCCTTCTGTGTCTTGCTGGAAGGGCTAGCAGCCGAGTGTAATGGAGAGTAAGGTCCTGCAAAGGCATGTGTAGAAGATGCTAGCTGTGATATCCCATAGATAGATGTCACTGCAGCAGAGGGTTGAGCACCGGGAGATAGTGCAGGACTTACTGGTCCCTGCAACGAGTAAATTAATCACCGCATTAGAAAAGAAATTACATCATTGTAGAAGGTTGATAGAGAGAAGATCTTTGAATTACTGAGTAAGGGTTCCAGTTCTGAATGGTAACCACTCCTGGGTGAAGCAGCACTGTACCATAAGCACTAGGTACATATGACCCGGGTAAAAGTGGAGGCCTTGCTACTCTAAGAGCAGTTGACGCACTATTATATTCCTCAGGAGGAGCAGGAAGAGACTGCACTGTCGGATAAAATGGACGTGCAGGTGCTGGCGCTGATATACCAGCAGTTTGAGGGTGATGGTATTTACATGCTATACCAAATTTGCAATGCCCCGTTTTCAAATAATAGGAGCATTCAATTTCCCCCTGTTGTAGTTGTTGAAAATTAGATGCTAATGCACAAAGTTAACATAAGTGTAGGCATTTAAAACCATGAAACAATTACCGGGCGTAATGGATATCCATAAGTATTTAGTGGTACATTGCTCAAGGATCCACCCAAGTTCCTAGGGTGGTGGAACTTGCAGGATGCACCAAATTTACAGGCCCCTGTTCTTAAATAGTACTGCGCATGAACATTGTGCAGTCAGCAATGAAATCAAAATTATTAAAAATGCTATACCACATTCGGGAAAACAGAATATCTTAACACTTTGAGCTTTAGAAGAAACAAAAAGATCAAACTTCAACGCTCTCTCCAACACTGAAAGCAGAGTACCTGGCACATTGGCTCTCCCAATCTTTCTGGGAACTCAACTCGTTCCAACTGCATTTTAGCACCCTGAAAAAACAATCACTCAGCCAAATAAGGAAATTCGGTATTCACACTTGGGCTTCGAAGAAAATATAGCATATTCAGAAAATCGAGATAGCAAATGAATAGCGGGTGCTATGTAGCACACTAACTTAAAATCCTGGATCTACCTCAGGTTTGAGAAAGAACTCATTCTCGACTATGACTTCCAAATGAAAAATTCAAAGAATCTATGTGACTAATATTCTGAGAAAATAGGCTCCAATAGATATACAAGAAAGGAGAACAAAGCTTAACAAGAACCGCCGAAGGATGTGGTAAAATGGTAAAGGATTCAGCGGTCGTTTGGTTTAGAGACAAGCAATACAGAGACTAATAATGCGAGGATTGTAATGCATGAATTAGTTCTTATTTGAATGTTTACTTTGATATATTACATATTAGTATACATATTATAACTTAAGATATATGTTTTAACTTTTTTTTTAAAAATAAGGTGTCCTTACATTATGGGTCAGTTATATCAATTTAGTGTTTTTAATCTATATATTACTAATACAACAACAACAACAACCTAGTATAATCCCACTAGTGGGGTCTGGGGAGGGTAGTTTGTACGCAGACCTTACCCCTACCCTGGGGTAGAGAGGCTGTTTCCGATAGATCCTCGGCTCCCTCCCTCCAAGAACTCCCCATCATGCTCTTGGGATGACTCGAACTCACAAACTCTTGGTTGGAAGTGGAGGGTGCTCCCCACTCACAACCTCTTGTTGTTGTTGTTGTTGTATTACTAATACTCAGATTCTTATTCCACATACTATTCCGCATAAAATAAAATGTAAATCCCCGCATTACATATTATTTATGAGGAAAAACAAAATTAGTACTAATAATCAAGCGTTATATAAATTAATGCTGAATTTTATGCAGATATTAAATCTCCTCAAACTGCAAACTAAAAGACCCCTGACAGTGGGCTTTCTAAAATAACCAGGCCAGTGAAAGTAAAAATTAGCTAAACATGAGACCCAACTGAAGCTCTATAGGGAACTTACATAGGCGCGATCACGAGGATGGTTATAGCGGCAATTAGCGCCGTATCCACATGACCCGGTTCTCATATAGTACGAGCAGTCGGGTACACCAGGCCTTTCCGGGTAAATTTCCCTGCCCCATAACCCCAACCTCTGCATTGATTCTACATTATTCCAAAAACCATATTAGCATTGTCAAAAACCCTAGAAAAACACATACACACAATGTAGACATGTGAAAAAAATCAAAAAGTATAACAAGCGTAAATTCTTAAAATTAAAAAAAAAAAAAAAAAACCACCATCAAGACCCGATTCCTGCTCCACCGGAACCCATTCTGACTGATGATCGGATTGTGACCCGTTACTTCCCGTGGACCGTCCGTACAGCTCCATTATTTGTGTCTCTTCTTCAATTTTCACAGTATCAAAACCGAAAAAAAAAGGAAGAAACAAGGGATTAGGAGATCGGGGAGAATAGAAAAGACATACACTTCTGGGGAAGTGAAAGGAAAGGGTTGATCACAAGTACTATTATATGTACAGACATCAATGTTTACTACAGAGTATAATGCAATAAGATGGGGGTAAGAAAGAGTGGGGTTATTACTTATTATGGAGTACGACACCAAGGAGAAACTGCCATCTGTATGTGATACGAGTTTTAGAGAAACAAACTTTTGCTGTCACTAAGGTTGCGTTTTCTCACTCTACACTTCAATCTCCGTACAGTGTGCATGTCCGGTTTGTTGCACAAATCAAGAATATTAAAGGGATTTATGACTTATATAAACACCTCTCCTATAAAGCAGTAAATATTATGTGTACTATTTACTTTCTCCTTTCACTTTTACTTGTCCAATATTCTAAAATTAAATTTTTATTTTTATTTATTATTTTTAGCATATCAAAAAAAGATAATTTCTTTTTTCTTGTTATACTCATAGTATTAATTACTCATTTTAAATCATTTTTTCAAATCATTAAAAATATGCATCAATTAATATGGATAGTATGATAAATTATACACTTCATTTATTATTTCTTAAGAAATGTGCAAAGTTCATAGTGGACAAAATAAAAGTGAACAAAGTGAGTATTATATATAAGTATATATAATTATCTTTTACTTGACATCACGGTGTAATTTATAAAAGTTAAACTCTTATTAAAAAAATAAAATCTTTGATTTGACGGTTTTATTTGATTTAGACTTATTATATTCTGTAATCATTTACTACTTTTCCTCCTTTTTGTTTGGAATAGGATATTTAAACGTTATTGTTCCTTATTTTAATGAGGAATGCTTATCTCAACAAAATATGACATTTCTCGTGCAAGAAAATAAAACAGAAAACAGAAGAAACAAATTCGAAGATACTCTAAATTTAGTATATCTTAGTAATCAAAGAATAACATTTTCTTAACAAGTGATTACTTACAATGAGAAATTAAAATAGAAATACTTCATATTAAGTATTTCCCTTTATCCTTTAGCAATTGTTGTCTCTAACGAATTTCTTGGAAATAAATTGAAAGCAGCCGACACTTGTTAACCTTGGAATTCGAAATTACTGTCATGTCCTTCACATTCCTGTCTCTTTCTTTCTTTATTATTTTTAAATTGCTACACGTGTTAAATAGTTTATCTTACCTAAGCAACGAAAATTAAAAAATGGTATGTCCTAAAGCTAGTTATCAGGTTAATTGATCTATTTTAGCCGCATAGAGTTGTGTTTTCATCTAGTGTGTATAAAAAAAATTCTGTCAAACATCTTTGTATCAATATCTATATATAATATTCATTTATAATAAATGTTAAGTTTTTCTCGAAATCAAACTTTTTAAATTATAGTTTCTCTCTATAACAGTTTTTTACGTATAACAGCAATAGTCATATTTATTGCAGATCGCTCTTATTAAAATTGCTAGTCATATATATAGAATTTTTAATATTACTAATAATAATTCTAGAAATCCGAACATAAGTTTTTCCATTGAACAAAATCTTCATCTTACAAAATACATAAGATTTGAAAATTTGCACATGATATTCTTTTCATTAGACAAATACCAAAAAATATTAAAATAGAAGATCCAACTATATTAAGATCTTAGATTGTTTTCAAGAGAAAGCTATTGGATGTCTTTTTACTGAAAATTTAGATATAAATCTTCGCCAATACAAGTGTGCATCGCTGGTAAAAGAATAGAATCTACGAAAGAATCAATAATTATAAAGTTCTTCCATCAATCTTAAAATAAATTATTTCTCTAGTAACTTTAAAATATATGCCTTAGAGTTTAAATATTTGTATGTTTAGTATTTACTAATAAAGTATTAGCTTTCTTCAGTATTTAATTTGTGAAATATGCATATCTTTTGAGATTTTAAAGTTGAATAATTTTTTATCTTTTATATTTAATATTTAAAAAGAAAAATAATTAATTTTGGATATTTTTTGTCTATAACAACCAAAAAATAGTTAAATGATAAAATCATGTTATATGTGTATAATAGTCATTCATTATTAAAATCGCATAATATCGGAACAAACGATATCGTTATCGAGATATTTGACTATACGAAAGAGTTAATTCCAAAAGAAATTTCCTTGATCTAACTCCGCGTCTTCTCAAAAATAAAATGATGTTGGCATGTTGTGAAGTGAATAATGGACTGAACAACAAAATATTATATTATGAGTTGTTTTGAAGGTGTAATTAACATTAGAGGCAAATAAAAGGAGTCCAACACTTATTACCAAAATAAAAAAGGTAATTAACACTTCAACTATAGGAGTGACTGAACTACTATTTTGATCCATGCTCCCATGCTCTATGATAAGCAACAATATTCCTACACAGGTGTGCCAAATTGCCCAAATTTACCAAAACTAATAATATAGTTGGGAGGGGGGGGATGCTTTTCTTCAAAAATTATTTTTTTTCTAACAAACTTTAAAACAAAATGTCAACTAATTAGATATACACATTACCTTTATCCTCCCCCCTTTAAAACAAGATGTCAACTAGTGTCACGATCCAATTTCACCTATAGGTCGTGATGGCGCCCAACAATACAGCTAGGCAAGCCAACTAATAAGTCAAACGTACATTGGTTAAACTTTTATTCCAAGAAAATAATAAAATACCAACTTCTACCAATGTGTGTGCCAAGACTCGGTGTCACAAGTGCATGAGCATCTAGTAGATTATACAAAACTCCAAATACTGTCTGAAATGAAATAGACAGAATATAAATATAAGAAGAGACACTGGTAGCTGCAGAACGGCTCAGAAAGACAGCTCACCACTATGCCTCGGGATGACGTGGGTATGTGATGATAGNGAAATAGACAGAATATAAATATAAGAAGAGACACTGATAGCTGCAGAACGGCTCAGAAAGACAGCTCACAACTATGCCTCGGGGTGACGTGGGTATGTGATTATAGGTCCTCCACTAGTACCTGTCTCAGATCCTGCACAAACAGTGCAGCAAGTGTAGTATGAGTACGTAAACAACGTGTACCCAGTAAGTATCAAGCCTAATCTCGAAGTGGTAGAGACGAGATGGCCGACTTTGACACTCACTATGGGTCAATAATATTAACTGAAATAAAATTAGGATATTTAAATCAGCATGATTTACAGAATTTAAAATAATTTATTTAATCAGCAGAAACAATCAAATTCCTTCAAATGTAACAATTCTCAATATATTAATTAAATTCCTTCAATTCAAATAATTTTCAATTTATCAATTAAACCTCATTTACAGGAGTAATAATTAATTCCTTAACGAGCAAGAATAATAATTCATTAAATTTCAAGGATTTTTTTTAATTTTATTAATTAGCTTCACAACCTGAAATAAATTATTAAAGTATCGTGTAATTATTATTATTAAGCACGATTTCTGCCGAGGATGTACGGCCCGATCCAGAGTGTCGTGTATACTGCCGAGGGACGTGCGACACGATCCATAGATGCATCTATCCTGCCGAGGCGTTCGGCCCGCTCCACAAAAAAGGAGGACATTTTCTTATGTGCATCTGGAAGGAGAGTATATTTATTATAAGATAAATTCGGGAGGAAAATAATTTCTTTTAACAATTTATTGATTTAAACAGAAAATCAAGCATATGAGATTTCCATCCTTTAATATCTTTATCTAATAATTCACAATATATTTATATAGATATCAATTAATATTAATTAATCAAAGAATACAATTTTCACAAGTAAGGCATGCTTTGAGTCCTAAACTACCCGGACTTTAGCATTAATAGTAGCTACGCATGGACTCTCGTCACCTCGTACGTACGTAGCCCCCCACAATTAACAACAATTATTTAATTTTAATCACCTACGAGGTAATTTCCTCCTCACAAGATTAGACAAGAGACTTACCTCGTCTTATTCCAATTTAATCCACTATAAGGCCTTTTCCACGATTATCCAACTCCATCTGGCTCGAATCTAGCCAAAATAATTCGATACAATCACTAAATATTATAGAGATCAATTTTATAAGAAAATACAAAATTTTTAAGAAAAAATCCCGAAATTAATTAAAACTTCGCCCGCGGGGCCCATATCTCGGAATCCGGCGAAAGTTATGAAATTCGACAACCTATTCAATTACGAGTCCAACGATACCAGTTTCACTCAAATCCGACTCTGAATCGATACCGAAATCTCAAAAATTCGTTTCTATGAGATTTCTAAAAATTTCCAAAATTTAAATCTCAAAACACTAATTTATGGTGAAACAATGATATACTTATATATGTAGACCAAATCCGAGTTAGAATCACTTACCCCAATATTTTTCCCTTGAAAATCTGCCAAAAGTCGCCTCTGCTCAAGCTCAAGTTCGTCAAAAATGGCAAATGAGACGAATGCTCTCTTTTTATAAAACTGCCCAGCAGCCTTCGGAACTGGGCCTCGATCGCAGCTTCGATCACAGGCTCGAGCCTGGACCTCGGTCATGGCCTGCCTTCGATCAGGACATCGAGGCTGATCCTTCGATCAGGGCATCGAGCATGGGCTTTCGATCAGGGCATCGAGCATGGGTCTCGATCCTAGCCCTCGAGCCTTACCTTCGATCATGTCCTCGAACTGGACCTTCGATCGTGGCTTCGATCTCAAGCTCGAGCCTGAGCCTCGTTAACACTGGGCTCGATACCTGGGCTCGATATCACCTCAGAATATCTAGCAGAAGAGGAAACACTGCAGCAGCTTTTAAGTCCAATTTTTTGATCCGTTAATCATCCGAAACTCACCCGAGGCCCTCGGGACCTCAACCAAATATACCAACAAGTCCTAAAATATCATACAAACTTAGTCGAAC
>AWOL01S0014508.1:67427-85493 GCA_000715115.1 Nicotiana otophora
CTAAGTCCAAAATCACCATACGGAGCTGTTGGAATCATCAAAATTCTATTCCGGGGTCGTTTTCACATAATTAGACATCGGATCACTATTCGAACTTAAACATTTTAATTTTTCTTCAAAATTCCATATCTCGGGCTAGGGACCTCGGAATTTGATTCCGGGCATACGCCCAAGTCCCAAATCACGATACGGACCTACCAGAACTGTCAAAACACTGATTCGAGTCCGTTTGCTAAAAATATTGACCAAAGTCAACTCAATTGAGTTTTAAAGCTCTAATCCACATTTTAAATCCATTTTTCACATAAAAACTTTCCATAAAATTTTACGGATTGCGCACGCAAGTCGAGGAATGATAAATAGTACTTTTCGAGGTCTTAGAACACATAATTAACTATTAAATTTAAAGATGACATTTTGGGTCATCACAACTAGAGCCCGTTTGCACATAAGAATGTTTTTCCTTTTTTCAAAAACTTTTCACTTTTTTTCGAAATCAGCGTTCGTTCATAAAATTTTCAATTTTTACTTGAAGATGCATTTTGAAAATTTTCGAAAAAAAGGTTGTTTTTCAAAATTTTCACTCAAATAACTCACAAAATTTCTAAAACAACCCAAAATTATATCCATGTCCAAACACAACCCTAAATTTCAAATACCATTTTTACTAAAAACAAATTCCCCTATTTTGGAATTTTACAATTCTTATGTCCTAACGCCAACTAGATATACACACCTTTACCCTTCCCCCTCCCCCAACCCCCCAACCCAATCCTTGGTTTTACTTTTTTCACATCTTTTGCAGAGGAAAGGACGCAGTGCGGTCCAACCAATTATATACACACACACTATTCATCCCTTTTGGATAGTTTGTGATCCCAAAATAACACGCTTCCTTAGTTGTTTGGCTCATTCTAAATATGAATACATTTTTATAATATTTAAATATTTAAAACAACACAAAGAATATTTCTCTTTTACATGTATAAAATAATATACTAGGAAAATTTAGAAGATATTACTACTGGTTGTGTAGTTACTTGGAAAGGCACGTGTAATTATCGGGGCGGCTCAATGATATTTGTGGTCTAAAGTCAAACTTCAATAAGGGGTCCTGAGATTTTTGTTGTAGAGGAAAACTCATGAATTTATTTGAAATTTATTTTTCTAACTTTTTGAGATGCGAAATTATTAATAATTTGTTTATAATCGATTTCTTTTAATAATTCTTTTCCAATTGATAATATAGCTAACCCATTTAATCTATCTTGAGAAATTGTTGATCTTAAGTAAGATTTTATTAATTTTAATTTTGAAAAACTTCTTTCCGCTGAGGCAACTGTTACAGGAATTGTTAACATTATTCTATAAGCAATATAAGCATTTGAAAAAGAATCAAGTCTTTTTATATGATTAAGTATATCGATTCGAGTATCATCTTCTATATGTATTATTTCCCTTAAAACTTTTAATTCATAAAATAAGTCTAAACCATCAATATCAGAGTTACTATTATATTTCAAAGAACATTTAAAGTTAAGACAATTTTTCTTTAAGTTCTCATCATCTAGAGATCTCAACTTTTTGTTACTAAATAGGAAACCAAAAATATTTTCATACGCTTCAAATTGTTCAAAACTACTTTGAAGTGAAAAAATAGCTTGGTCTATTATGTATAAGAAGTAATCAACTCTAAAAGATTCTTCAAGAGATTTTGTAATTTCATTATCAACATTCTCATCAAATTGTTTCTTTCTATATATTACACGTTTATTACGAAATTCAGGTTCTATATTCAACTCATATGCAATTTCCTTAGCAGAAATCATGGCAGTTGCAAATCCTTCTTCTCTATATTTTTTGAAAAAAGAAATCAACCCCTAAGTTGATCTATGACAACATCAATATGCATATCTTTTGATTGTAAATGTTTGCTAACTGAATTAACTGCAAATAGTATATCATACCAAAAAAAATTTCAAATTCATAAGTTGCTAAACTAGCGTCGCTTTTAGTTTTTGGATCCTCACTAACTTCTACTAATTTCAATAAAGCATTTTCTATTTGTGGAGTTTTAAATCGTATTGCTTTAATACTTTCAATACGACTTTCCCAACGCGTTTATGATAATGATTTAAGAGTTAGGATGGGTACATTATCTTTTATAATTTTTCATCGCTTAGTAGAAGAAGAAAATAGTGAATATATGCGTTGTACTACTCCAAAAAATGATATAGCTTTGGTACAAGAATTAGCCATATCACAAAGTACCAAATTTAGATTATGACAACCACATGGTGTATAAAATGATCTAGGATTTATGTCGAGCAGTCATTTTTGCACTCCTTGGTGTTTTCCCTTCATATTGGATCCATTATCATATCCTTGTCCTCTTAAATTATCAATATCAAGTCCAATATTTTTTTATCTCATCTAAAATAACTTCAAAAAGACCCTTTCTACTTGTATCATCAACTTTTAAAAACTCTAGAAAATATTCAGTAATTCTTACTGGAGTTACAGTGATGTCGACACTCCGTAATATAAAAGACATTTGTTCTTGATGACTTGCATCTGGAGTGCAATCAAGTATGATTGAGAAGTACTTTATTTCTATAATTTTGTCAATAATTTTATTCTTAATTTCACTAGCTAATAATTTTGTCAATTCATTTTGTATATTATTTCCTAGGTAATGATTATGGATTTCATCATGCTTAATTCGGCGAACATGTTCCTGCATGATTGGATCAAATTCTGCAATCATTTCACTTAGGCTCAAAAACTTCCGTTACTTTCTTGATAGATCTTTTTATTTTTTCCCCTAAATGAAAAATTATTTTTTCCAAGAGTTTTTATCATAGCAATAGTTCTTGATAATATATTTTTCCAGTGGTCTCTATCTCTATTGATTTGTTCTTGAACATCTTTATCAATTATTTTACTTTTGAGCAATCTCATTTCTAAATTAATCTATGCACCCATATTAATAATATGCTCTTTTGATGTTTCATGAGCTTTGAGCTTAGCACTTATATTTCTCCAATCATTACTACCATCACTAGCTAATTTACTGCTACAAAAGCTAGAAGTCGTATTAAACAACTTACAACAAAAATAAAATACCTTATTCAAATCTTTAGAGTAAACTAACCATCTTCTGTCATATCTTTCTCCATTAGCCAATAGATCACTCAACTTTGTATCTGTACTAGTCCATTGACTAGGATCATATATGTTCCTGAGAGTATAATTAACCAATTTATTTAGAACTTCTTATTTTTCTTGAGGATATATGTTAGGTTTTTCGACAATTTCTCCTCCTTCCTCTTTTTCTTGAATTTTATTATTGTCTATCTTAATTATATTAGTGATTTTTTCATCTATCATAAAATCTTTCACATTTTCTGATTTAGAATTTTTACTATTTGCTATAAATTTATCAAGTGCTCCTTTTTGAGATTGTACTAGAGTTTCAATCCTTTTCCTTTTCGACGTTTTGAACATCCAGATTCATATTTTCTAGTTGACATATTAAAACTCTAATAAATAACTAAAAAGACAATATATGCTTACAAAGAAAATATATCCAAAAAAATTAAAAAGTAGATGCAAATAATAAAATATAGAACGATCAAACCTGATTCAACAAGACAACAAATAGATAATTTGATAAGCTTTTGCTATTTCAAAATTCTTGATGTAAGGCCAAAATACTTGAGAACAAATCAAACAGATGGTACTTGTGTTATGCTCTTTTATTTTGAGGTAGTAACTGAATGTGATTGGAAATTTGGAATGTAGAGAAGGCTTCGCAGAGAAAGATAAAAAGAGATAAATAATGTGGGTCCATTTATAATAATAATGGTCCATAAATGAGACAACATAGTGGAGTGCTCAAGCGTAAGGCGTGAATTCCTAAAATATATTTCTTTTCTAATTGTTCTCTAAACGTCCCCTTTCCTTGAAACTTGCAATTTTTTTTCTTTTCAAATACTTAATATTATTAAAATAAATGGACAAATACATTAAATATCAGAAAATTTTGAGGCCCCTACAAATAAGGGGCCCTAAGCAACGACTTTACTTGCTTGGCCATTAGGCCGACCTTGGTAATTATTTGGTTGTGTAATTATTAAGATAGTAATTAAACACCCTGGTAATTACATGTTTGTTTGCTAGAACGTAATTACAATATAGTTTTTACTGTCATGTTTGATTGAACAAGTGCAATTATATAATTTAATAAATATTTTTTTAATTAACCTATTGAAATATATTAAATAATTATCGATTGATAAATAATATCTTAAAAGTAGTATGTATCTTCTAAATAAATAATACTTTTACTTACATAAATTTTAATAATGATTTGATTTTTTTTTTACCAACTCATTAATGCGTGATAAATTCATATACATATATAAATGCTAAATATTATTTATAATTAGTTATTTAAACTATATTATAAGAAAATAAAAATATTAAATAATTATAAATAGGTAATTAAGATTGGAAAAACTATCAGTATCTTAACTATTTTCAAATAAATAATATCATAATTTAAATAATTAATAAATGTTTTAATTATGAATTTAAAACTTTTACCAAGTCATATGAGTAAAATGTAAAATTAATGATTTGTTGCACTTTTAAATAACGAAAAGATAAATATGAGTTTAAAAAGTATTTTTTCTTAAGAATATTATATACTAATGAATAAAAAATAAAGCTAGTAAAATAAGAATTTGTGTTTAACAACTAAGGAAAAAAAGAGCACTATAAGAAGTTATAAAATTATATGGAAGCACACTATCAGCACATATTTGAAGGTTAAAAACTGAGAATAAGAGAAATAGAGGGGAAAATATAAAGAGAATAGTACTAATATAATTGAAAAAAGAAAATTAAAAGAAAAAGATTAGAAATATTACATTACCTTGTAAAAAAAGGTGTAATTATCATCAATTTCTACACCCCCTTGAGAATTGGAGAGCGTAGTTACACCCTCTCAATTACACATATTCCATGTTGACCAAGTAATTACTTGACCAAATAAACATGACAAACTGTGTAATTACACCCACATGCTCCACCGCTTGTGCGGCCCCCATCAATTCCTATGAGTTGTATTCTTGAGAACGTACTCCCCAGGCGGGATACTTAGCGCGTTAGCTACAACACTACACGGGTCGATACTCACAACACCTAGTATCCATCGTTTACTACTAGGACTACTAGGGTATATAATCTCATTCGCTCCTCTAGCTACTCAAACATTTGAAATAATATTTCAAGCCCTTAAATTCACTTTTATATGTTTTGTCTTTTAATCTCTCGTTTGTGAGCTCCTCGACAAATAAAGTCTGAACTCTAATGTAATTTTCGTCTTTGATAAATGTCTTTTCCGGACCCGATGACAGAGGATCCTTGGGAGTGAACTTGAGGACAAAAGACTCAACAAAATATTCGTGAGACCTATGGTCTTATATTCTCCACACAAGCCTTGAATGCTTCTTCCTATAATAAAGTTGAGTTATGTCATCATAGATTAGGGCATTTTCGTGCGCATATAAGTGTTTGTTTATCAAATTGATTCATTATTCTTCAAACTTGAAATACAAAATTTTAAGTATGAAAAATAAGTTTAGGAGGTTTTGAAATTTATTAAGTTTTCACTCATAAAACTTTAACTGTATTTTTATATTCTAACATAACTTCAATTTCCAAATATAATTTTATGATGACCTGATAGGTCATTTATAGTTTTAACACTAAATTTTGTGTTTCGAAACCTCGACTAGCTTCGTTTAACCTTCCTCGATGCATGTGCAGTCCGTGTCTTTTTCCGAAAGGTTTTTATGTGAAAATTTGACGAAAATGTGAAATCGTGCCTTAAAACTCATTTGAGTTGATTTCGATCAACATTTTGAGAAAATGCACTTGGATCAGTGTTTTGACGATCCCGGTGGGTCCGTATCATATTTGGGACTCGGGCATATGTTCGTAATCGAATTCAGAAGTCCCTAGCTCGAATTATCGGGATTTGTTGAAAACTAGAAGTTTAAAGGTTTAAAGAAATTTTAAGTTTGACCGTAGTTGGGCTTTGTTGCTACCGGGTCAGGATTTTGGTTACGGAACTTGATATAAGTTCATTACTGTATTTATGACTTGTCTACAAAATTTGGTGCAAAACATAGTTGATTTGATGTGATTCGGACGTCCGGTTATTAAAATAAAAGTTCTTAAGCTTCTTTGAAAATTTTATTTGTTTTGGTATCTGATTTGTAGTTCTAGGTGTTATTTCAGAGTTTTGATCGCGTGAACAAGTTCGTATGATAGTTTTGGATTTGTGTGCATATTTGATTTGGAGCCCGAGGCCTGAGGGGCTCGGGTGAGTTTCGGATAGGCTACAGATGTTTTTGAAGTTAAGAAATTTCTGGTTTTTAACTTCTGTTGTCAGCTGGTGTGTCCTTCTTCACGATCGCGAAGATACTCCCGCTATCGCAAAGAGTTGTTAGGACTGGGGTGGAGTTTCTTAATCGCGAACGCTTAGGTCTTTGGACCTGGGAAGGGGGGATCAGTGGTTTACTCTACGCGAACGCGAGCTCTGGCTCACGATCGCCAAGGCCTGGGGGGAGCAGCCTTCGCGAACGCGTAGGCCATTTAGGCCGCTGTGTGTCGCGAATGCGGCAGGCCCTTCGCGAACGCGAAGAAGGCCTAATGCTTAGACCTTAAATATTTTCAAACACGGGATTTCACCCATTTTCACCATCTTTTCATTAGAGCTTGGCCTAGAGGCGATTTGGAAGAGAAAATTCATCATCCTTTCATAGGCTAGTATACTTGTAACTTATTTATTTCCATTTTCATCATCACCCATTAATTTCTAGCCTTAATCTTTGTCATTTGATGGTAGAAAATTAGGGATTTGGGAAGAATTGGGATTTTTTGCAAATTTCTGATTTAGACCTCAAATTGGGGTCAAAATTTGAAACTAATTGCATAATCGGGCTCGGGGATAAATGGGTTAATGGGTTTTGGTCCGAATCTCGAGTTTTGACCAAGAGGGCCCGGAGTTGACTTTTGTTGACTTTTTGGGAAAGGTGTAAAAATCTTAACTTTATGTATTGTAATTGAATTTTCCTGCCTTATTTGATGTTATTGAGTTGATTTTGGTTAGATTCGGTTGTTTCGGAGACGAATTTTATAGGAAAGGCCCCGGTAGAGATTTGAATTGATTGCGGAGCGAGGTAAGTATCGTGGTTAACCTTAACTTGAAGGATTAGGACTTGTTTGCCTATTTGCTACGTGTTTAATGTGTGGGTACAACGTATATGTGAGGTGATGAGTACTTATGCGTTGTTGTTGGGTTAAAGCATACTTGTTTCCTTGTAATTTATTGCCTCTTTAATTATGACATCCATGCTTAGATTAGATTATTACTTATTTGATCGTTCCTTCCGTGTTTATGGATTAATTAGTAATGGTTGCGTATTTTGGAAGTTGAGGTTTGGTATATTGGAATCATAATAGGTACATCCTTTGCATTATTTATCTCCCGATTTTTTATATTCATTACTACATGGTAAGGGAGAGTGTTAAAGCACGAAGGGTGATATCGTGCCATTTTATTACCTCATTTATTGATTAATACATAGTGGGGAAGAGAGACAAAGAACAAAGGGTGATGCTGTGCTGTCTATATCATTTATTCATTGATGCATATTGAGATTGAGAGTAAAAGCACGAAGGATGATGTCGTGCCATCTATATCAATTATTCATTCTTACATGGGCAAATCAAGAGTAAAAGCACGAAGGCTGAAGACGTGTCATTTCATTCTACTTATGTCGTCATTTTATGGTAAGGTTGAGAGTAAAAGCAGGAAGGGTAATGTTGTGCCATCCTCATACTGTATGTTTATCCATCTTTATTGGTCGATAATTTATTTGACTGTCTTGTGTTGTCATTCCTGTTGTAGTTATCTTATCTTGTCCTCCATTTCGCATGTCCCCTCCCAATTGCACATATTGAATCTCTATTTTGTTGTTGTTTGGTACATATATCTATGTTTGTACATGTTTAATTATGTGAGTGTCCTATCATAGCCTCGTCGCTACCTCGTCGAGGTTAGGCTTGACACTTACGGAGTACATTGGTTCGGTTGTACTCATACTACACTCTTTACTTCTTGTGTAGATTTTGGTACTGGTCCCAGCTGTGCATGAGGTGCACTAGCTCGGATTATCACATTCAGAGACTTGAGGTAGATCTGCTAATGTCCGCAGACCTTAAAGTCCCCTTCATCTTTCTTCTTTTACAATTCATTTCATTCGAAATATTTGTATTTATTTTAGACTCTATTTGTAGAACTTCTAGTAGTTTGTGTACTCGTGACTCTGGATCTTTTGGAGGAGATATTATTACATGACTTATGTTTGTGTTGTATTAGTTTGAGTACCTATCTCTCGTTACTTATCATCACTTTGATTTAAATTATTAAAATTTGACTAATTAACTATCTCACGTCGGCTTGCCTAGCAAGTGGATGTTAGGCTACATCACGACCCCGAGGTTGGGATTCCGTGTCATGATATGTTGGTATCAGAGAACTAGGTTGCCTAGGTCTCACGAGTCATGAGCAAGCTTAGTAGAGTCTGGAGGATCGGTACAAAGACATCTGTACTTATCTTCCAGAGGCTATGGAGTTTAGGAAAGAAAAATCACTTCTTTCTTACTCTGTCGTGCGATTTTATTCTATCATTGATGATTGAACCCTTCTATTCTTGTTCTCTCACAGATGGCGAGAACACGCACTGCATCTACCGCCAGACAGGAGCCGGAGCCCCCTATGATAGCTACGACTAAGGGCAGAGGTCGAGGCCGAAGTTGTGCTAGAGGCCGAGGCAGAGCTTAGCCTAGATCTCGAGCAGAACCAGCAATGGAGGTTGGATTAGTTCACCAAACTCTTTGTGGAACATCTTCAATGGTACATCTTCTGAGGAACCATAAGATTTTCTGGACTGTTGCGACGAAGTGTTGTGGAACATAGGTATAGTTGAGACCAATAGGGTCGATTTTGCCGTATTTCAGATGACTGGTTCCACCCGGAGATGGTGGAGAGATTATATGTTAACTAGACCAGCTGGGTCGCCTTCACTTACCTGGGATCAATTCTCACAACTATTTCTAGAGAAGTTCATCCATGTCACCCTGAGAGGTGAGTACCACAGACAGTTTGAGCGACTTCAGTAGGGTGGTATTACTGTCACCCAATACGAAACTCGATTTGTAGACTTAGCTTGCCATGCCACTATCTTGCTTCCTACTGAGAAGGAACGAGTGAGGAGGTTTATTAATGGGCTCACTTACACCATTGGGCTTCAGATGGCCAAGGAGACAGGGAGTGATATTTCCTTTCAGACGGCCGTTGATATTGCCAGACGTATCGAGTAGCTTCGTGCTCAAGAGAGGGGACCGATGTCAGATAAGAGGCCCCGTCATTCTGATAGTTTCAGCAATGCCTCATTTGGAGGCAGGGGTGCTTTTGGTAGAGGCCATCCTCCCAGGCCATTTCATTCAGCGCTTCAGGTATCTCATAGTGATTCAGGGAGCCGTGGTCCTTACGTGTTTCATTCTGGACAACTAGCCTACAGTGCACCACTAGCTCCTATCAGCGCACCTCTGATTCAGAGCTATCAGAGTGGTTATCCAGGTCCTCAGGGCTAGTTCTAGGGTCAGCAATTATAGCAGCCGAGGGCTTGTTATACTTGTGGTGATCCAAGGCACATTGCTAGATTTTTTCCCAGGTAACAGGGCAGCATGCAACAACAGGGTTCTCGTTCCATGATTCTGGCACCGGTTGCTCCACCTTCTTCTCAACCAGCTAGAGGCAGGGGTCAGGCAGCCAAAGATGGGGGTTAGGCCATTAGAGGTGGAGGTCACGCCGTTAGAGGTGGAGGCCATCCAACTAGAGGTCGTCCCAGAGATGTAGTTTAGAGTGGTAGGGCCTAACATCGATTGATTTCCCAGCTAGGCCCGAGGCCAAGTCATCTGACCCCATTATCATAGGTATTGTTCCTATTTTCCATAGAGATGCCTCAATTCTATTTGATCCGAGATCTACTTTTTTCTACGTGTCATCCTATTTTGCTTCATATCTGGTCGTGCCTCGTAGTTCTTTGAGTGATTATGTGTATGTGTCCACGTATGTGGGAGTTATTATTGTAGATCGTGTCTATCGCTCGTGTGTGGTTACTATTGGGAGTATTGAGACTAGTGTAGATCTTCTACTTCTTGATATGGTAGATTTTGATGTCATCTTGGGTATGGATTGGCTGTCACCTTATCATGCTATATTGGACTATCACGCCAAGACGACGACCTTAGCCATGCCAGGGTTGCCTCGATTAGAGTGGAGGGGGACTCCTGGCCATTTTTACCAGCAGATTTATTTCTTATGTGAAGGCTCGACGTATGGTCGAGAAGGGGTGTCTAGCTTATTTGGCCTATGTATGTGATTCTAGTGCGGAGGTTCCATCCATGGATTCAGTACCAGTTGTTTGTGAGTTTCCCGAGGTATTTCTTGCAGACCTGTCGGAGATGCCACCCGACAGGGATATTGATTTATGTATTTATTTGGCTCCGGGCACTCAGCCCATTTCTATACAACCATACTGTATGGCGCCACCTGAGTTGAAGGAATTGAAAGAGTAGTTGCAAGATTTTCTTGATAAGGGCTTTATTAGAACTAGTGTCTCGCCCTAGGGTGCACATATGTTGTTCGTGAAGAATACAGATGGGTCGATAAGGATGTGTATAGACTATCGGCAGTTGAACAAAGTAACTATCAAGAATAAGTATCTGTTGCCAAGGATTGATGACTTATGTGACCAACTTCGGGGTGCCATGGTGTTTTCGAAAATTGATTTAAGGTCTGGCTACCATCGATTGAATATTAGGGCATCTGATGTCCCTAAGATGACTTTTCGGACTCGGTATGGGCATTATGAGTTCCTCGTGATGTCATTTAGGTTGATCAATGCCCCAGCAACATTTAAGGATTTGATGAACCAGGTGTTCAAGCCCTATTTGGATTCTTTTGTGATTGTACTTCAGACTCTGAGAGATAGCCAGTTATATATCAAGTTTTCAAAGTGTGAGTTTTGGTTAGACTTAGTCACTTTATGGGGGCATGTTGTATCGGCAAAGGGCATAAAGTGTTACACCCCATATTTTTGTACGTGAGAGTACATCGTAAGTCAATTAATGTAAGCTCAAAAATGAGATCATCTTTGAAAGTACATAAAGTAATTTAATCATGTTACCTTGGAGGTTATAAATCTTTAAGATCATGGATAACAACTACCAAGAGGGTTGAAAGGCTTAGGAGCTAAGCAAATTGAAGAAAATAAGTTTCGTCGAATGTCGACAAGTTGGGAATATCATTATATGTACTTTTAGGGTGATACTAGGGTTCTTAACATGATAAGGAGGTTATGTTATGAGTTATTTTAGTCATATGATAGTCGTGTGTTACATTTTGAAGTCAAGCGAGTTTTGGAACAAAAGTTGGCAAAGGTCATCACAAGTTACATTCATAATGTGTTGAATATTAGGTCAAATGTAGCAGAGCTTTTATCCTAATATAATTGGAATTATAGGATGATATACATATAAAATTGAAGATCTACGAGTCTAGTTTCTCAGTCATTAAACCGTTCGTTGATACAACATCTGAGTAGAGAGATATTTGCAGTTTTGCAAGACTGCGCAAACTGCATAGGTGACAAGTAGGTGGGTCACTAAAGCTTTTTGAGCAATACCTTTCGTGTGTTATATGAGATCTTTTTGGGGCATATTATATACCAAATTTAAGTTCTTGGAATGTTGTTTCCAATGCTTTTAACTGTACATTCATACGACATACAGATAAAAAGATATAAGCATTGGAAGAAGGGCCAATGCTAGGGTGTCAAGTAGCACCTTTTTGACTTTTCAACAAAATGGATATTTATATCCCTTATGTCATCTCTTTCTTCATTTTTCCAGAAACCACGACCAAAAAATACCCATAAACTTACCCTTAAGCTCTCTACAAGGGTTTCAAAGAAGATTAACATCCCGAGTATGAAATCAAGAAGCGATAATATTAGAACGATCTCTACGACGCAAGTATCGCTATATCGCCTCTCTTTTTGTTTGTAGTTTGAGTTTTGGAAGGTATTTAATAGTTAAAAAAATTCCTACTTTCTGTATTTAAGATTTAAATATCAAGGAAGGTTGATAAATTCGTTTTCTAATAGTTAGAACTCACGGGAGTTCGAGTTATTCAACTTGTAGTGGACTATTTTGTGGGTTATTTCGTGTTGTTTTTGGGCTGTCTATTTTGCTACTATTTAACGGAGTTTTGGAGGATAAATAGTGTGGAGAAACACCACATAATAGATAAATGATGGATTAGTCGTTCTTTGTAACATTTTCGAGGTGTTTGACACTACTATAGTTGTCGTTTTGGGAATGAAGTTATTGGGGTGTGTTGAGCTGTTGTAAGCTAAATATAACATGGATTTCTACTTGAATCCGCTGTAGAGGTAATTATATGGTGTTATTTCATGTGCTTAAGGTTATCTTGATGTTAATTAAGTTAAATGGATGGGCTAGACATGAACTAGTGAATAAAGTTTCTAACTAAGGATAGTTGGAGTTCTGGATTGTTTTCTTTGATATAAATATATGGTATAAGGATGGAATCATTGATGAATGACTTCATTATCATGTTAATGATACTGTTAAGTTTAATTAGGAAGTTTCAATCGGAGCTTGTCGCTCGTCGTGAAATAGTTGTGTCACGACCCAAAACTAACCCCTGTAGTGATGGCGCCTATCGTGGAACTAGGCAAGCCGACTCATTTCCAAAACAAACCGATATTTTCATTTTAAAGATAATTTCAAGGTTATTTGACATAAAATCTCCATTAAAAGAGTTCAAATCAAAGAAAACAGAAGTGCGAAAAAGAAAAGCCCGACATCGGGGTGTCACTAGTCATGAGCAGCTGCTAAAATCTGTCTAACAATATCAAGGCTAACTCAGCCTGGAAAATAGCTAAATACAACTAGAGGAAGATAAGAGGGAGAAGAGTAGGGGCTTCAATCGCCAAACAACTACCTTCCTATCTCCAAGAAAATCTGCAACCAGAATACTCAATAACCGCTATCGTGTCCAGCTACACCTGAATCTGCACACAAGGTACAGGGAGTATAGTGAGTACGCCAACTCAGTAAGTAACAACAATAAATAAAGACTGAGCAGTAGTGACGAGCAATAAAGCATACAACGCTCATATCAGGAAATCTCAGTAAAATACCATATGCTTTTAAATATCAGGATTTGAATCAAACATCTCATTTAAACCCAGTTCCAGTAAAAATCATTTAAAGACATTTTTCCAACAATTTTTCAAACAGAGGCTCAATGCAAAGGTGAGAAAAAATGATGAAATCATAAACAACCCCTCGGGCAAAACATCACTCATATACAGCCTCTAGGGCAAACCTCACAGTCACTCGTGCCACTCGGGCATACCTCACAATCACTCTTGCCACTCGGGCATACCTCACAATCGCTCATGCCTCCCAGTCACTCAGCACTCGGCACTCGCACTCAGTAGGTACTTGCGCTCACTGGGGGTGTGTACAGACTCCGGAGGGGCTCTTTCATCCCAAGCGCTATAATCTGCATGGACAACTCACGCGTCAAAATAATATAGTATGCTGCAGGCAGGCAACCCCGATCCACACTCATCCTCACAAATCAGGCCCTCGGCTGATATCAAACATAAATATGCTGCAGGCGGGCAGTCCCGATCCACACTCATCCTCATAAATCAGGCACTCGGCCGATATCAAACATAAACCTCTCAAGCCACTCGAGAATTTTAGTAAAACAGGGCATTTGGCCCAAAACATTTATATGCATCAAAATAGAGTCATAAAACTGAGTTATGCGGTAAACAAGTATAAACATGACTGAGTATAGATTTTCAATCGAAACTAATGAGAGGATGGTAAGAAACAGCCCCTAAGGGTCCAAAGAGCTTTGGCGCAAGGCCCAAACATGGCATTCAGCTCAATTTACAGAAATTCTTTCTAAAACATATAAGTATCATATAGTTTCAACAAAGTATGCAACTTTACCATTGCTACGGGATAGACCAAGTCACAAATCCCTAATAGTGCACGCCCACATGCCCGTCACCTAGCATGTGCGTCACTAAAATTTAGTACAGTGATATCAAAATCCGGGGTTTCGTACCTTCAAGACTAGATTTACAGTCGTTACTTACCTCAAACCGGTCAAATATCTAACCCGTAATGNTGGGTTTCATACCCTCAGGACTAGATTTACAATCGTTACTTACCTCAAAACTTGAAAATTTTACTCTGCTATGCCTTTTCCTCGTGAATTGGTCTCCAAACGCCTCGAATCTGGTCATAAATAATTCATTTCAGTCAATAAAATTTATTGGAATTAATTCCACAAGATAATAATGATTTTTCCCATAAAAATCTGAAAATTAGCTCAAATATCGCTTGTGGGGACCACATCTCGGAACCCGACAAAAGTTACAAAATCTAAAAGCCCATTCAACCACGAGTCTACCCATACCAATTTTACCAAAATCTGACCTCAACTCTACCCTCAAATCTACCAATCGTATTTCCAAATTTCTAAGTTCCAATCTCCGATTTACACCTCAAAATCATGTAATCTAGTCGGATTATTCGATGATAATTCAATATTATGGAGTAGAAATGATCACAAGGGACTTACCTCAAGGTTTCCTTGAAAATATATCAAAAATCGCCTCTCCTCAAGCTCCAATTTATCAAAAATGACAAATGGGACGAAGTCCCTGTTTTTATAATTCTGCCCAGACAACCTCGGTTCTGCCTCGATCTTGGCCTTCAATCGAGGTCCTCGATCCTGGTTCTCGATCCTAGGCCTTCAATCCTGGTTCTCGATCCTAGGCCTTCGATCCTGGTTCTCGATCCTAGGCCTTCGATCATGGTTCTCGATCCTAGGCCTTCGATCATGTCTTCGACTCTGGGCTCGATCATGGCTTCGATTGTGGCCCTCGACTATGGGCTCGATCATGACTTCGATCGTGGCCCTCGACCCTGGGCTCGATATGGGCTCGATTTCTAGGCTCAAATCTGGCAGAAGAATTTCCAACAGAAGGAAATTGCAGCAGCTGTTGTAGTTTAATTTTTGATACGTTAACCATCCGAAACTCACCCGAGGCCCTCGGGACCTCCACCAAATATACCAACAAGTCCTAAAACATCATACGAACTTAGTTGAATCCTCCAATCACCTCAAACAATGCTAAAACCATGAATTATCCCCCAATTCAAGCCTAATGAACTTTGAAATTTCTAATTTCTACAAATAACTCCGGAACCTATCAAATCACGTCCTATTGACCTCAAATTTTGCACACAAGTCCTAAATGACATAACAGAGGTATTCCAATTTTCAGAATCGGATTCCGACCCCGATATCAAAAAGTCAACCCCCCGATCAAACTTCTCAAAAATAAAACTTTCGGCATTTCAAGCCTAATTCCTCTACGGACTTCCAAATAATATTCCGGGCACGCTCCTAAGCCCAAAAGTACCATACGGATCTATTGGAATCATCAAAATTTAAATCCGAGGTCGTTTATATATAGGTCCATATCCGGTCCACTTTTCTAACTTAAAATTTTTAATTATGAGACTAAGTGTCTCATTTCACTCCGAGTTCCTTCCGGACTAGAACCAACTAACCCGATATAATATAATATAGCTGAATAACACAAAAAGAAGTAGGAATGGGGAAAACGGGGTTATAACTCTCGAAAAGACTGACCGGGTCGTTACAAGTTGTGACTTGTTGTTGTTATATGGTATATTGTTATTGATAATTATATATTGTTGGGTTGCTTGGTCATTGATATTGGTATATGGTATTGGAGGAGGCCCTTGTTACAGGGGATATGCTACCCAAATTTACATAAGTGAGTTACCTGTGATGACCCAAAATATTATTTTTAAATTTAATAATTAATTTTATATTCTAAGACCTCGAAAAGTACTATTTATCATTCCTCGACTTGCGTGCATAGTCCGTAAAATTTTATGGAAAGTTTTCAGGTGAAAAATGAATTAAAATGTGAATTAGAGCTTTAAAACTCAAGTGAGTTGACTTTGGTCAATATTTTGAGCAAATGGACTCGGATTAGTGTTTTGACAGTTCCGATAGGTCCGTATCGTGATTTGGGACTTAGGCGTATGCTCGGAATCAAATTCCGAGGTCCCTAGCCCGAGATATGGAATTTTGATGAAAAACTAAAAGTTTAAGTTCAAATAGTGACCGGATGTCAAATTATGTGCAAACGACACCGAAATAGAATTTTGATTATTCCAACAGCACTGTATGGTGATTTTTGACTTAGGAGCATGATTGGAATTTTATTTGAAAATCCGTAGTGGAATTAGGCTTGAAATGCCAAACGTTGATTTTTGGGAAGTTTGACCGGGGGGGTTGACTTTTTGATATCGAGGTCGGAATCTGATTCTGGAAATTGGAATAGGTCTATTATGTCCTTTATGACTTGTGTGCAAAATGTGAAGTCATTCCAAATTGATTTAATGTGTTTCGGCACAAGATATAGAATTTGAAAGTTTAAAGTTCATAGATTTTGATATGAGGTACGATTCGTCGTTTTGATGTTGTTTGAAGCCTAGACTAAGTTTGTATGGTATTTTGGGATATGTTGGAATAATTGGTTAAGGTCCCGAGGGTCTTGGGTGGATTTCGGAAAGTAAACGGAATGGATTACGGACAAAGAAGGCTGCTGGAAATTTCTGTTGAAGAAAGTTCGCCAGAAATTTCTGGTGCGTGGAGCCAACTTTGGAAGCTTATATCTTGCAATTTATAAGGAATCAGAAAATTGCCAAAACATTAAAGTTGTAGTTATTTAGTTCTAGTTTTCAGAAAATTAAACCATGCATTATTCGGACATTTGTACAGAAAGTTATGATGGATTGAATGAGGGCTGGTAGAGCAGTTTCGCCAGAAATATTTGATACGTGGAGCCGACTTTGGAAGCTTATATCTCACAATTCATAAGGAATCCGAAAATATTCAAAACATGAAAGTTGTAGTCATTTGATTCTAGTTTCTAGAAAGTTAAATCATGCATCATTTGGATCGATTGAAGAAAGGCTGGTAGAGCAGTTTCTGGTGGACTTTTAGTGAAGGAAAATTGACTTTTAGTGACGGATGGGCAGAAAATTAAGGACTAAAAATGGTCATTTCCTTCACTTCGTTTTGGATTTTTGGAGCACGGTTCTTGGACGATTTTCACGGAAAAATATTGGGGTAAGTGTTCCTTATCCTATATTGATTATATTTCATCATTCCATACTCATTTACATCATGAATCCGTGAATATATGGAAAAAAAATCAACATTTCAAAAACGAAAATTTAAGATTTGGAGGTCGAGTTATTATCGGAATTTGGTAAAGTTGGTATGGGTGGACTCGTAATTGAATGGGTTGTCGAATTTTGTATGTTTTGCCGGATTCCGAGATGTGGGCCCTACAGGTACATTTTGAGCTAATTTCGAATTTTATTGAAAATGTAATATTTTCTTATGAGATTGATTACTATAATTTTTGTTGACTGTATCGAATTAATTATGACTAGATACAAGTCGATCGGAGTCGAAAAATTGAGGAAAAAACATAATATTTTATCGCATTATTTTATTTTGTTATATTCTTCATTATTGATTTAATGTTTATATTTTAAATTTGCTTGACCTTTTCCTGCTAATTGTTTTATCTGTTTAGTTAGAACTTGGTTTCTTTTATTCTGTGCATTATTTGAAGGTTGATTTTCTTTAAATTAAATATTATTAATATGAAGTATTTGACATTTTTAAACTTGATATTGAAGCAACATATTAAAGATTTTGAAATATTATTTTCCTGAATTATTTACTCCTGAATA
>AWOL01S0014508.1:94449-105529 GCA_000715115.1 Nicotiana otophora
GAGCTCTTTATTGTGGAAACATATTATTGATGATTTATTTTGGCATGAGCCGTGAGCTATTTATTGTGAAAAAATATTATTGATGATTTATTTTGGCATGAGCGGTGAGCTCTTTATTGTGAAAAAATATTATTGTTGAATTATTTTGGCAAGTTACATTATTTGAGCACTTGAGGTGCAAATTGTGATATATTGTAATATTGATACGCATGCGGTGGTATAAGGTCTGGGTATTGAAATGCATGCGGTGAGATAAGGGTGGCTTGATACGCGTGGCTAGTAGGGGAAACTACTAGAATCATGCGGTGTGATAAGGATGGCTAAAACTTGGGATGCTATTTCGGGAAAATTTTTTCTTTAAAATAAATTGTTAAGGCTCCCGTGGTGAGATAAGAAAATGAGATATTGTTAATTTGTTTATGATTTGGGACTACGAGGTGGTACCTCGGGAGTGCCCTTGTTGATATTGATTTATGGCCACAGTTGCCTTTGATTATTTTTGTGATTTTCTTAAAGTTGAAAAGAATTCTGTTTTGTTTCCACGAGATATTTATTTGCCATTATTTGATGTAACTAAATGTGACATACTACTTGATTCCTTTCCATTATCATTTTATCTTATAATATTGTTTAAACATTTTACCATGCCATTATTTATTCTCCAGTAGGGTCTGACCTGACCTCATCACTACTCTACCGAGGTTAGGCTTGGCACTTACTGGGTACCGCTATGGTGTACTCATACTACGCTTCTGCACATCTTTTTGTGCAGATCCAAGTACATCTTAATAGACCACGCATCAGTAAACTAGCTGTACGAGGAGACTTCGAGGTATATCTGCCAGCGTGCGTAGACTCTGGAGTCCCCTTCTATCTTACTATGTTGTCTTCCTTATTTGCTTTAGACTCTGATGTATAGAGACATAGAGAATAAATTCTTAGAAGCTTGTGATTTATTTCTACCGGGTTTTAGGAGTTGAAATTGTTTGAATTGTAGTTTATTTATTTCAGATATTTATTATTATTCTGCATTGATAGGCTTACATAGTCTTAGAGACTAGGTGCCATCACGACATCCCACAAAGGGAATTTGGGGTTGTGACATTACTAGTTTAAGTTGTAGACTTAGCCTTTACTCAACACTGATTTTTAATCTCTTTATGCTATGGTATATTGAGTTGAGTTGTTTGAAGAATTGCTTGGAAGGTATTAAGGACTCGATGGAATTAAGGTATGTTAAAGCTATTCCTTCTTATCTTTGGGCATGATCCATATGATGCAATGAAACGAGAAAGCACGCAACTTTCACAAATGATTTTATTCCTATAAGTACTAGGGTTGCCTATGTTCTTGATTCCCCATATGTCCTACTATCATATCGTCTGTTCATGGGTCTCATGATATTTCGAGAGATCTTATTGACTTACTACATTATGCATTGCATTCATTTATACATGTATATTAACCCATGACCAGATGGCGTTATATACACGTATAGTATATGTATATAGGGTATGGGGAAATGTTATGGCGTTATATATGCACCACCATCTGATCAACTGGTCCACATTGATGATTTCGGCCACAGAGGCTGAGATGATAGGATGGGATGCCCTCAGAGGCTTAATGATGTTAGGTACGCACACACCTATGCATGATGTGACATTTATATGCATATGCATGACATTATAAATGTTTCATGATTCACAGAGCTATTCAGACTTACAGGTCAAGTTCTTTACTTCCTAATTCTTTCATGTTTTTTATATACTGCTTTCATGCCTTACATACTCGGTACTTTATTTGTACTGACGTCCCTTTTGCCTGGGGACGCTGCATTTCATGCCCGCAGGTCCTAATAGACAGGTTGAGAGTCCTCCTAGTAGGCTATCAGCTCAGCGAAAGGTGTTAGTGCACTCCACTTGCTCCGGAGTTGCCTATTTGATCAGTAGGATTTGGACATGTATTGATTGATACGACGGGGCCCTGTCCTGACCTTTATGACTTTTATGCACTCTTAGAGGCTTGTAGATATATCTCATGTATATGTATACTTGTATGGCCTTGTCGGCCTATGTTTTGAGTGTACAAATGATCAAGTCGGCCTTATAGGCCCGTATGTCACATGTATAAGTTTGTATTCTATGTTGTGTCGTTCTATATCAAGTATTCCCTTATGTTTTATTCTAGTTATATCATGACAACCCTTCTGGACCATTTACCTATGATGGTATGATAAGAAAGATATGTTACGTTGGTGCTCAGTTAGGTAAGGCACCGTGTGCCTGTTGCGGATCATCGGTTTGGGTCATGACAAAAGTGGTATCAGAGCATTTCTATCCTAAGGAGTCTACAAGCCATGTCTAGTAGAGTCTTGTTTATGGGCGTGTTGTGCACCACACTTATAAGAAGGAGGCTACACGGCATTTAGGATTGTCACTATTTCTTCTTACTCTAGATCGTGTGGTAGAGCTCAGTTGTAAGAATTCAAACTCCTAAATTCTATTTTATTTATAATACAATGATACCTACATCCAGAAAGACAGTTGGTAAGAGATTGAATATGGTTGTGGAAGAGTTGAGTCAGAGGAACTCGATTTTGCATCATGCTTATAATGAGTAAATAAAGGTGTTCAGTAGATCATGTGTGTACTAAGACGTGTAAGCTTCTTGATAAGGAGTCCTAAGGTATGAATATCTATCCACCTTTACGGTAAAAAGCAATGAGAGAATCAGAAGGTAGATACAAGTTTCAACAAGTAAAATAAGCAAGGCGAAAAAGGATACGAGGTTCCCAGTTAGTGAAGATTATCAGTATTTACAATTCAGGCAGAGAAATATAAACATTCTGAGTTACTTTCAATAGTAACAGAGATATATACAATTGATCACACCTATTTCAATTATGCCATATGGGAGCTAACAAATATTAGTTAAGAGAAGGATGAGATATGAGGATCCAGTTGGGGTTAGAGTAACCCAAAATTGTGGATGGATTGTTATCATTAGCTAACGTTTCCGAAGAATATTGCAAGTGTGGTTATAATTCCCCTTGTGAGACACCCACATGGTGTACTCTAGAGTAGTACAGCCAGATATGAACACTAGAATGTTCAGAAATTTCAAAAGATAGGCAGTGGAATCCTAGAAGGGATAAATATTTACCTTAGTATGACTCCCGCCCCTAGTAAAAAAAGAGAGAATGCTAGGCATCCTGAAGTGCCAGCGAGATGAAGCAAGGGGAGCTAAAAGTAAAAGAACGTTTTGTTGAAGTTTTCAAAATAAAGTGATAGACAAAAATATTAGCCGGAGAATAAGAAGAGAGTAAATGAATCATTATGAGTAAGATGTAATAAATGGGTGATAACGGTAACTCAAGATATGAAACGATGACAAAGTCTATAGTCAAGTGAAGGGAAAGACAAGAGGTGACAGGACTTGAGACAATAAAAAAGTATAGGCCAAAGGTCATATCCTTATTTCATGAAATGAATTGGTGACTCCAACATGATTACCAGAAGGCTAAGTTAGACCCACTGTAGTAACAGAAATTAGTATGGTCTAGTAAACAAGATAAAACTGAACATGAATTAAGGACCGGAGGATTTTATAATAGTTGACATCGTGACAATTTCAGAGATCGCGTTCCGACAATAATAGAATGGACAATAGAAGAATAACCTTTAAAAGTCATTCAGGAAGACGCTTCCCTAAAGCAAGCACTGTGAGCAGAGTTAAGCTTAAGGGACTAAGTGTGCTAGTTACACTAGGTGTCACCCTCGTGCATAAAACAATTTCAGTCATCCTTGGTACATCAGGGTTACCGCAATATGAGTAAGATATCAATGAAGAAGTGAAAAGACGCCAAAGATGATGAGACGAAAGGAATAAGATTGCATTTATTCTGATCCCACGGATATGTTATGACTCCAGAACATTATGCAAGAACAATACCCGGGAGAGGAAGTAAGGGTTCCCGCCCGAGATGTTATTGATAAATAAGTGCGAATAAACACTTGATACATAAGGAGCCAATGCGAGAGGTAATCTCAAACAAAGGACATATCACAAGGGATATTACGTGGAATATATATATATATATATATATATATATATATATATATATATATATATATATGAGAATAGACCAACGAGTACTTAGTAGTTGATTTACGAAGAGTCTAGTTATGGCTAGACAAGAGGATACAGACAAATCAGCAAATTGTGAAAGATAAACATAGTGAAACCCAACATAGGAAATTCAGTCTCGCAAATATGATGGCATCGTGATCCTTGAGAAATATTCAGATAGGATTTGGGGTTGTTAAAGGTACCGTATAAGTGTTACGAAAATAAAAGATGTTGCCACTGAGAAGACGTTCAAAAATTTCAGTTCAGAAGCAACCCTACAAGCACAAGGGCGTAGAGGTAAGTAACTAAGGATAATTATAGGCGAGTAAGAACATCAAAAATTCTTTGGGGTATAGGATGTAATATGCTCGTGCTTTACAGGAGTCAAAGGGTCTCCCTTAAGTACTACAAAGAAAGACTAGCTAAGAAAATAAGGAAGAAGGCTTCAACTTAAGCATAATGACATAAAGAAGAAATGGTCTTGTAACAACAGTCTCACTACAATATTGTATGCACTCCATAAGAAAGTGGCACCTATCGTGGCTCATGAACGGGAAGAAGAAAAAAATTAAAAGGTGATATTTGAGATCATATAAGTTATAGGAAATTCCAGTATTTGTGGGCAATGAGATAAGCCATGTATTCATACAACAAGTGGCAGAACGACTAGGAAAAGTAATTGCTTATGTTTAAAGGCAACTGAGAAGCCATGAAAGGAAATCTATGGTGCTAGCAAGTATGAGGAAGGTTGCGAGTAGTATGAATAGATATGTGTAGATCGCAAGCTAAAGTATCGTAGAGCGACAAGGGTTTAGGTAGATAGGAGTAAGGGCAAGTAAAGATGAGTCAGAAGGTGACAAGAATAGGTAAGGCCTCGAGATTAAGCCCATCAAAACAAGAGAGTTGACGGTTTTCGTAAGTTATAAAAATCTCAATATAGATTGAATTAACTCGGAGGAATCTAAGACTATGAGAATTTAGAAGAGATGGAATGCAGCCTTGGTACTAGAATAAGGGTGTAAGTGCGATAGATAAGAGGATGACGTTTAGGCCTTTGATTGAGTAATAATTTTGAGAAAAAAAGGATTTCATGAATTGCACTGGATTAGAACCAATATGATGAATCACGTTGGGATGCTATGAAATACAGTCATTGAAGTATAGTATTGTCCCTAGGTGGATCAGGAAAATCACTTCAAATGTTCCCCGATGAGACGTGAACCCTAGTGACAAGGTATTACCTAAGAGGTTTCAAGTTATCAATGGTAGATTATAGACCAATATTAAGGTGGATCGATAATAGAGGGATAGAGGTTCCAAAGTATGGGATGAGATTAGGCCGTCATTATTAAGATGAACGGTAATTAGGAAGCATTAAAGGACTTAGATTTATACATATACGATAAGCAACGAGAGTGTAACCTTGAGTTGGGTAGCAGACCTCGGTAACAATAAACCGAAGTAAGAGTTATGGTATAGTATGGAGGAAAAAGGAGAGAAGAGTCGCATAGGCACTTACAAGGTCAATGTCGTACATTCTACATGATAGGAGGTAACAATAGTTACGAGATTGAAAGGATTCCGACAACAAGTCGTGGTGTGAGAAAGAGGCCTAAAGGGGGGAGTGCCCAGGCCTTTGAATTTATTCATAGAACAGTTGCCTAGATGGCAATGACATTATTAAAATATTCATAAAATTTATAGGTTATGAGACTGATAGGCGCATCAGTCAACATTCGAGGACGAATGTTCCAAAGGGGGGGATGATGTTACACCCCATATTTTCATACGTGAGAGTACATCGTAAGTCAATTGATGTAAGCTCAGAAGTGAGATTGTCTTTGAAAGTACATAAAGTAAGTTAATCATGTTACCTTGGAGGTTACAAATCTTTAAGATCATGGATAACAACTACCAAGAGGGTTGAAAGGCTTAGAAGCTAAGCAAATTGAAGAAAATAAGTTTCGTCGAATGTCGACAAGTTGAAAATATCATAATATATACTTTTAGAATAATTCTAGGGTTCTTAACATAATAATGAGGTTATGTTATGAGTTATTTTAGTCGTATGATAGTTGTGTGTTACATTTTGAAGTCAAGCGAGTTTTGGAACAAAAGTTGGCGAAGGTCATCACAAGTTACATTCATAATGTGCTGAATATTAGGTCACATGTAGTAGAGCTTTTATCCTAATATACTTGGAATTACAGGATGATCCACATATCAAATTGAATATCTACGAGTCTAGTTTCTAACTCATTAAACCGTTTGTTGATATGACATCTAAGAAAAGAGATATTTGCAGTTTTATGAGACTGCGCACATAGGAGATAAGTAAGTGGGTCGCTAAAGCTTTTTGAGAAATACCTTTTGTGGGTTATATGAGGTCTTTTTGGGACATATTATATACCAAATTGAAGTTCTTAGAATGTAGTTTCCAATTCTTTTAACCATTAATTCATACAATATACATATAAAAAGATATAAATGTCGGAAAAAGGGCCAATGCTAGGGTGCCAAGTAGCACCTTTTGGCTTTTCAACAAAATGGATATTTATATCCCTTATGTCGTCTCTTTCTTCATTTTTCCAGAAACCACGACCAAATAAGACCCATAAACTTACCCTTAATCTCTCTACAAGGGTTTCAAAGAAGACTAACATCCCGGTTACGAAATCAAGAAGCGATAACATTAGAACAATCCCTACGACTTAAGTATCGCTATATCGCCTCTCCTTTTCTTTGTAGTTTGAGTTTTGGAATGTATTTAATAGTTAATAAAATGCCTAATTTCTGTATTTAAGATTTTAAATATCAAGGAAGGTTGATAAATTCATTTTCTAATAGTTAGAACTCACGGGACGGTGATCGAAAACCGTGAGTTTGAGTTATTCGACTTGTAATGGACTGTTTTGTGGGCTATTTCGTGTTTTTTTTGGTCTGTCTATTTTGCTAATGTTTAATGGAGTTTTGGATGAGAAATAGTGTGGAGAAACACCACATAATGGCTAAATGGTGGATTAGTCGTTCTTTGTAACATTTTCGGGGTGTTTGACACTACTATAGTTGTCGTTTTGGGAATGCAGTTATTGGGGTGTGTTGAGTTGTTGTAAGCTAAATATAATATGGATTTCTACTTGAATCTACTGTAGGAGGTAATTTTATGGTGTTCTTTCATGTGCTTAAGGTTATCTTGATGTTGATTAAGTTAAATGGATGGGCTAGACATGAACTAGTGAATAAAAGTTTCTAATTGAGGATAGTTGGAGTTATGGATTGAGGATTGTTTTATTTATTATAAATATATGGTATAAGGATGGAATAATTGATGAATGACTTCATTATCATATTAATGATACTGTTAAGTTTAATTAAGAAGTTTATAAGGGGTGATATGGGGTATACAAGTTTCAATCAGAGCTTGCCGCTCGTCGTGAAGTAGTTGTGACTTGTTGTTGTTATATGGTGTGTTGTTATTGATAATTATATATTGTTGGGTTGATTTGGTCATTGCTATTGGTATATGGTATTGGAGTAGGCTCTTGTTACAGGGGATATGTTGCCCAAATTTACATAAGCGAGCTACTAGTTTAAGTTGCGGACTTAGCCTTTACTTAACACTGATTTTGAATCTCTTTATGCTATGGTATATTGAGTTGAGTTGTTCGAAGAGTTGCTTGGAAGGTATTAAGGACTCGATGGAGTTAAGGTATGTTAAGCCTATCCCTTCTTATCTTTTGGCATGCTCCAAATGATGCAACTAAATGAGCAAACACGTAACTTTCACAAATGATTCTATTCCTATAGGTACTAGGGTTGCCTATGTTCTTGATTCCCCATATGTCCTACTATCATATCGTTTGTTCATGGGTCTCATGAAATTTCGAGAGATCTTATTGACTTACTTCATATGCATTGCATTCATTTATATATGTATATTAACCAATAACCAGATGGCGTTATATACGCCTATAATATATGTATATAGGGTATGGGAAAATGTTATGGCATTATATACGCACCACCACCTAATCAGCTGGTCCACATTGATGATTTCGCCCACAGAGGCTGAGATGATATGATGGGATTACCTCAGAGGCTTAATGATGATATGTACGCACACATCTATGCATGATGTGACATTTATACACATATGCATGACATTATAAATGTTTCATGATTCACAGAGTTATTCAGACTTACATGTCGAGTTCTTTACTCCCTGTTGCTTTCATGTCTTTTATATACTGCTTTTATGCCTTATATACTCGGTACTTTATTTGTACTGACATCCCTTTTGCATGGGGACGCTGCGTTTCATGCCCACAGGTCCTGATAGACAGGTTGAGAGTCCTCCTAGTAGGCTATCAGCTTATCGGAAGGTGTTGGTGCACTCCACTTGCTCCGGAGTTGCCTATTTGGTCAGTAGGATTTGGACATGTATTGATTGGTATGGCGAGATCCTATCCCGAACTTTATGATGTTTATCGACTCTTAGAGGCTTGTAGACATATCACATGTATATGGATACTTGTATGGCCTTGTCGGCCTATGTTTTGAGTGTACAAATGATCAAGTCGGCCTCATATGCCCGTATGTCACATGTATAACTTTGTATTCCATTTTGGGTCGTCTTATGTCAAGTATTCCCTTATGTTTTATTCTGGTTATATCATGACGGCCCTTCTGTCGCATTTACCCAAGATGGTATGATAAGAAAGATACATTACGTTGGTTTTCAGTTAGGTAAGGCAGCGGGTGCCCGTTGCGGTTCATCGGTTTGGGTCGTGACATAAAGGTGGATCCTAAGAAGATTGAGGCAGTTCAGAACTGGCCTAGACCTACTTAACCTATAGAGATCAAGAGTTTCCTTGGTTTGGCGGGTTATTATCGCCGGTTTGTCAAGGGGTTTTCATCTATAGCAACCCCGTTGACTAGATTGACCTAGAAGGGTGCCCCGTTCAGATGGTCGGACGAGTGTGAATTGAGCTTTCAGAAGCTCAAGACTGCTTTGACTACGACGCAGTGTTGGTGTTGCTTGCCGGTTCAGGATCTTACATGTTGTATTGTGATGCATATCGTATTGGGCTAAGTGCAGTATTGATGTAGGATGTTAGGGCGATTGTGGAAGTTGAAGGTTCATGAGATGAATTACCTTGTCCATGATTTAGAGTTGGCAACCATTATTCATGCGCTGAAGATTTGGAGACACTATCTTTACGGCGTGTCGTGTGAGGTAATTGACGGATCACCAGAGTCTGCAGTATTTTTTCAAACAAAAGGATCTCAACTTGAGGTAGAGGAGATGGTTAGAGTTGTTTAAAGACTATGATATCACCATTTTGTATCATCCCGGGAAGGCGAATGTGGTAGCCGATGCCTTGAGTTGAAAGGCTGTGAGTATGGGTAGCCTAGCGTATATCCTAATTGGTGAGAGGCCTCTTTCTGTAGATGTTCAGGCTTTGGCCAATCAGTTTGTGAGATTAGATATTTTCGAGCCCAGCCGTGTTTTAGCTTGCACAGTCGCTCAGCCTTCCTTGTATGAGCGAATCAGAGAGCGTCAGTATAATGATCCCCATTTGCTTGTACTTAGGGACATGGTGCGACACGGTGGTGCGAAGCAGGTTGTTGTTGGAGATGATGGGGTTTTGTGGATGCATGACCGTATTTGTGTGCCCAATGTAGATGGGCTTCGTGAGTTGATTCTTGAGGAGGCCCACAGTTCCCGATATTTTATTCATCCGGGCGCCGCCAAGATGTATCAAAACTTGCGGCAACATTATTGGTGGAGGAGTATGAAGAAGGATATAGTTGCATATGTAGCTGTCACGACCCAAAATCCAACTAGTCGTGATGGCACCTAACCCAACCCGTCAGGTAAGCCAATTAACAACTATCTAATTTAAAGAGATTTATTAAGAAAAAAATGATAATACAACTACTTTTATACATGAATTCCCTAAGGACTGATACTACAAATCATGAGCTTCTAAGATTTAGCATTTACAAAGCTGGTATGAAGTAAAGTACATCATCTGTCTGAAATATACATGAACAGATTAAAATTCTAAAGCTACCATGATCGAGAGGCAGCTATGACCGGAACACAGGTACATCTTCAAATCCAGCTCCTGCCATGCACAACAACATCAACATCCAATATCTGCACGCAAGGTGCAGAAGTGTAGTATGAGTACAACCGACCCCATGTACTCAATAAGTAACAAACCTAACCTTAGGTTGAAAGTAGTGACGAGCTGGGACAAGGGTCAGGGTCTAACTCTAATAACTAGCAATAGTTCATAATAATATGATGAAGATGGTACAAGAAATAATTCAGCTGGTTCACAGTTATGGAAAATAGGCATGTTTTCAAGTATAACAGTAGATCCCAGATCTTTCACCAAAAATCTCAAAAGTATATGAATAAGTTTGAAAACTGTGATTTTCACAAAAACCTTTCAACAATAAACAAGATGTTTCATTTTTCAGATAGCACGAGGAAAATACATTTCTATGCCAATATACATATGAAATCATGAATGTCACCAAAACTGGGTAGCATGAGGAAATGCATCTCTATGTCTGTATCTCAAGTACGCATGTCAAATGCAATGCATCTCAATGATGAACTAATGTACTCACACTCTCAGAGTACTCAATCTCACTGTCTCGTATTCTTACTCATTATGCTCAATACTCAGTCACTCAGTACTGTACAATAGCTGCTTCGGCGTGCATCCCGATCCACATAGAGTCATAAGGCTTGTTACGACGTGAAACCAGATCCATATATATATATATATATATATCCATAAGGCGTGTTGCGGCGTGTAACCCGATCCACATATATATAGCCATAATGCTTGTTGCGGCGTGCAACCCAATCCACATATACATATAGCCATAAGGCTTGTTGTGGCGTGCAACCTAATCCCCCCCCCCCTCC
>AWOL01S0014509.1:0-23725 GCA_000715115.1 Nicotiana otophora
TAATTGTGTCAAAGAACATAATGGCAAAAAGAATGGACACACACACCTCATACCAAAGGTCTCGTCCAGGTAAACATCAAAAGTTATGCAGTTATATAATTTCAGCTAATTATGACACCAAATGCTGAATTTGTTGATATGCAGTGTAACAGCAACTATACCTCAATCCGAGGTTACTTGTGGTCTGATTCTGCAATTTATCAAGTAAAAAGATGCTACAACTTTTCACGTCAAAGTTGAAATAGAAGGTTACCTGCTGAGAAAAAATACAAAAATGTGGAGATAACATATACTCAGAGTGAGAAAGTTTCGAACTTTTAACTAACCTGAGCTCTCATTATGGCAAAGTTTAATCGTTTATCATGTAGTCGAATATATGCAGTGGAGACTTCACTTTCCTTTTTCCTTAAATGTTGAAGCAGTAGCCCACTTGAAGTAACTACAGTTTGATTCAGAATTTGATGTAGGTCCCTGGAAGAGAATATAAATTTTAAAGAGAATTTAGCAAGATAGAAGGATTAAAATACAACTTCCTATTAGACACAAATTCTACCATTTTGGGGGCTGCTACATGAAAAGACTTGATGAGACAACCACTCATTCATATTGCGGAAAACATAATGAGTGCAAGCCATAAAAAAATATAGTTTTTAAATAAAAAGATGATATCCAGTTAAACAAATTGGAAAAAAATGCAAGTCTCGGAATCAGTTTAAGAGTATTTTCCTATGAAACAGAACGAAACACCAAAATTATTATACTGAGAAAAGCCCTCATCCTTTTCATTTTGATAAGTAAAGAAGTAACTTTAGTCAATAGTACCGAGAAAGTGCAAAAATAATTCTTTTCTTTACAATGATGAGAGAGCAAGAAATTACACTGAAACTCCTGTAGCTAAGTAAAGAAGTCCTTATACAAGTATCCAGATTATGTCCGTTATATAATTTATCTATTAACCCAAATATTGTGAATATCCCTCGTCAGGCACAAGCGCTATCTTTTGCATTAATAGTAAATATTGACTGGGAGAAGGGGATTGATCTTGTAGTCAAAGCAACAACGCACGGACAAGCTAAATGAACTCTCTTAATTATAGTGCAGCGTATGCCAATGCTATTTTCAATTGGAATCCAGGAAACAATTGTACACATATTTTGTCTTTTTTATTTCAGAATACAGATATTTCACTCGGCGCGCTAGTAAGAAATTAGATATAGTAAATTAAATCTCTAAACTAATCTCAACAAACAGCCCAACATGTTATGTAGTCATTGAACAACTTAGAACTCAAGAAACAGGAAGCAATGTAGTTTTATGATAATTTAGCATTCAAGTCACAACTTTAAAAAACACCAACTAACAAAACAAGTATGATGACTATGTTGTACCAATATAACTAAAAACTTACCATACTTACCAATAGAAAAGAAGGATAAAACCCCTATAGGTAGGACGACAAAGAGGTCATAGAGAAGTGAACGGATCCTTAATAGTAATATTAAGGTGAAATTGGTCGTAAATTTGAAGATATAAGAACCAAACATGACTTGTAAAGAAAATGGAAGCTACAGACCGGAAAAACTCGCACTTACTGTTGGATAGTCCAATTGTTCCCTAATAGTAATTCCACTTTGCAATGCCTTAAAAAACTTTAATTGTTGCACATCAATTTTCGTCTTCTTCTTTTTTCACACGAAGCAGGGGTTGAATCAGTCGTCGTGGTCACCAATCTTTCTTCAGTTCAAGAGTTACGCCAGTAGCGAAATTGGACTCCAATCATTTAAACAAAACTTATAAGAACTGAGCTCAGAGAAGAAAATCAATAACCCAAAATCCATATTTAATGAAACTAAACGGTAAAGGAAGAAAATGAAGGGGGAATAAACAGCTCTCGCTTAGAGCTAGTAAGGTGCATTTCCAAAGAAAGAACAACATTACCTCAAGCAAAAACTTTTCATCCTTGTAGGGAAAAACCTAGGCTTGAAGTGTCACCTAAATATCATAATTTGACACATACCAATGGTCAGAAAAAAGGATTTTGATACTTCAACGTTCTCTAGAACAGATTAATTTTGCAGTAATTAGTTTGTACCAAAAGAGAACACTGACAAAATGCCATGAGAGGATTTTGGTCAGTAATTTTCTCAAGCAAACGTCATTAGAGAAATAATCAGAAGAGACATCAAATAACAATTGACCCAAATACTGTCACATATGTAAGAATCTAGCAAAATTTTAGCCACAGATAATTGAAGTAAGAAAAGATTACTTGGAGAAAAAACTTACCACAACAGAGAGCTAAACTTGAGACAAATTAGACGAAATAAACAAAATCTTAATCTACAAATTGAATAAACTTTGAACAGAATCCAGTATTCCCTAATCTAGTGATGGAAACTTGGATATAGGAGAAAAGGAGGTGAATTTGGGTGAGAGTGGGATTTGTAGTGAGAGACACGTGTTTGGTTTTCAGGTCTGAAAGACACGCTTTGAATTTAGCCACAACGATGTTTATATCAAGTGAAATGCCCTTCACTTATTTTACGGGTTAAATACATGCCAAAAAAGTGCACCAAGTGAAATATGAGTACGTAAATCAACGCGAACTCATTAACTATCTAGCCTAAATCTAGAGAAGTAGTGATGAGGGATCGACATCGACACTTACTAGTGGTCCAATACATCAAGTACAACCGAAAGTAAACAAGTATGAGGCATAGTAAAAATAGCGTAAACAAAGTTAAGCACGTGGTACGATCCTCCTCTGAACAGTAAACGCAAGCCCTCAATTATCGGTCACCTCCTCAACCGGAGTATATATGAAAAATGGTACCCACCAGATAGATCGTCACAACTCAAATCAGGAAAAATCACGGATACGATGGCTTCTTGCCAAATATTATGCACGATGTTGCCTAGGCGAACGATCCGATCCCATAAGAGTATTTATAGAAATGCCGAGGCGTACGTCCCGATCACATAATGATGTCTGCACTACCGAGGGTCGAACGACACGAACCATAGATGTATATATTATACTGCCGAGGTGAACGACCCGTTCCCATGAGAATATGAAGCTTTAACGGGTCCTTGAACCTTTTAAATGAAAACGCACAACACTCGAGAATTTCGAAAGGGAAAACACAATTATTTCGCGGGTAATCAAGTAGCTCGTCAAATCTTTACAATAGCGAGTCTATCACTCTACGCAAGCCTAGTCTCAAGTCGCAACGCGAAATAAGGGAATTATACAGGCAAGGATAACTCAAATAATACAATTAAAGCATGGCGTGAACCTAAGTCTACCCGAATATAATCAGGAACTCTAGCATACGCACGGACACTCGTCACCTCATACGTGCGCAGCTCCCACAACATATAGCATACAACAAGAACATCACTTACAGGGTAAATTCCCCTTCACAGGGTTAAACAGGAAACTTACCTCGCTCTGAAGTTCTATAACCGACACCAACGCCACTATAGCACCTCAAATCGATGCCCTTCACTCCAAAGCTAGTCAAACAATGTGCAAACCAATAAAAATATATTTTAATACTCATAATAAATCAATTTATAATAATTCCCAACTTTGCTTGAAAAGTCAATAAAATCAACCCTCGGGCCCACGTGCCCCGATATTGAAAATTTCGAAGATAAACTTTACCCATAACACCACGAACTCAAATATATAATTTATTCCAAATTTCATGTCCAATTTCGTGGTCAAAATCCAAAAATACCAAATTCTAGGTTTCTTTCAAAATCCCACAATTTCCATAATTTTTCATGTATAAATCCGTATATAACTCATGTATTTAACTCACAATATATGGGAATAGCTTACCTCACAGTGGATGACAAAAATATCCTCTTCAAGAACCCCAAAAATCGCCCAACCAAGCGAAAAATGAGTGAAATGGGCAAAAACTCCGACTTAAAACCATTCTGCCCAGGCCCGTTCTTCTTCGCGATCGCGAAAATCCCCTCACGATCGCGAAAGCCAACAACTAACTTCTAAATTCTCAATCGCGGGCGCGAACATCCACACGCGATCGCGAAGCTTTGCCTCCCAAAACTACGCGTTCGCGAACCAAAAGTCGCATTCACATAAGGCAAAATTCCTTATCCATCATTCCTTCTCCACGATCGCGGTTCCCAAGTTGTGATCGCGTATCACAAACCAACAGACCCCCAAATTCCTTCTTCGCGATCATGTACTTCACCTCGCGATCGCGATGCACAACACCAGCACCAACAACCATGTAATGACCCGGCCAGTCATTTCGAGAGTTGTAGCCCCGTTTCCCTATTTACTACGTATTTCGTACTTTATAGTTGTTATGTGACTTGCCGGGGTAGTCGGATACGGAGTGATTTCAGAATGAAATGAGACACTTAGTCTCAATGTTGGAAGCTTAAGTTGAAAAAGTTGATCAAATGTTGACTTATGAGTAAATGACTCCGAAAATGGAGTTTTTTCTGTTAGCTCAGTTGGGTGATTTTGGACTTAGGAGCGTGTCCGGATTGTAATTTGGAGATCCGTAGTTGAATTAGGCTTGAAATGGTGAAAGTTGAAAATTTGGAAAGCTTGATCGGGGTGGACTTTTTGATATCGGGATCAGATTGGAATTCTGAAAGTTGGAGTAGGTCCGTAATGTCAAATGTGACTTGTGTGCAAAATTTGGGGTCAATCGGATGTGATTTGATAGGTTTCGGCGTCGTTTTGTAGAAGTTGAATTTCTTTAGTTTCAATAGGCTTGAATTGGGGTGCGATTCATATTTTTGAAGTTGTTTGATGTGATTTGAGGGCTCGACTAAGTTCGTACGAGGTTTTAGGACTCGTTGATATGATTGGTTGAGGTCCCGGGGGCCTCGGGTTGATTTCGGATAGTTAACGGATCGAAAATGGGACTTAGTGCATTGCTGAAGCTGGAGCTCTTCTGGTGTGATCGCACCTGCGAGAGGTTAGCCTCATGTGCGATGTCGCAGATGCTGCTGGATTTACGCAATAGCGGAGCTGGCCTGGGAAGGGTGCAGGTGCGAGGGGTTAACCGCATCTGCGAGCCCGCAGGTGCGAGCGAGGCTCCGCATATGCGGAGTTGAGAGAAAGGTCTTTTCCGCAGAAACGGATAGAAGGCAGCAGAAGTGCCTCCGCAGGTGCGGAACCTGTAGCGCATATACTGGCCTGGATGATTTAAGTGACTTCCGCCGAAGCGGAGGGGTTACCGCAAAAGCGGTTCTGCACGTGCACAAAGCCTGGGCAAAATGTTTAAAAACAAGGGTTCGCGATTTTGGCTTCATTTTAACATTTTAATCTCGGATTTTGGCGATTCTTGAGAGGTTTTTCGAGGTGATTCTTGAGGTAAGTCCATTGTGATCGTTTTTTATCAATAATCTTGTTTCCCCATTGATGTTTCCCCGTAGTTGGTGTGTATTTAAGGTTTAAATTGGGGGTTTGAGGCTAGGGATTTGGAGAGTTTGATTTGGGGATTTGGGTGGCGATTTGGTGTCGAATTTGATAAATTTGGTATTGTTGGACTCGTAGTTGAATAGGATTTCGGGTTTTATGACTTTTGTCATATTTCGAGACGTGGGCCCAGGGGCCGACTTTGAGCCGATTTTTGACTTTTGATTAATAACTTCATATTTTCTTGTGGAATTGATTCCTTTAACCCGTGTTGATTGTATTGTACTGCTTGTGGCTAGATTCGGGTCATTTGGAGGCCGATTTGTGAGGCAAAGATGTATTGGAGTAGAGATTTGCTCGGATTGAGGTAAGTAACACTTCTAAACTTCGCTCTGAGGGTTCGAAACCCCGAATTATGTGTTATATGATTGGTGTTGAGGTGACACGAATGCCAAGTGACGGGCGTGCACCGTGAGAACTGTGACTTGGTCGATTCCATGAAACTATATAGTGGATTTATCTTGTTGATATCCGTGTTTTCATCATGTATTAAAGTAATTTAGTTGCCAATCGTACTAGAGATTATGTCTAGGCTATGTGATGATAGTGTTAGGGCCCATAGTGGTCATTTCTTGCTGTTGAGTTATTAATTTCATTGAAATTTCTTACTCAGTCATATTCATTCATTACATGTCATATCCCAGTCTATGTTTCTATTCATTGATGCATCATACCATTATTTTTGGGCTTGTTTCAAGGCATTGTGAGCCCGTGAGAGAGAGACTGGAGAGATTGATGATTGAGTGAGGTCGCGGGCCTAATTATGAGTGACATTTATGGGATCGAGCTGTACGCCACAACGAATTTTACTGATTTATGAAAGCGCTTGGGCTGAAGGAGCCCCTCCAGAGTCTGCACACATCCCAGTGAGCACGGTTGATTGATATTGAAGGATGGATTTTCCATGGACATGGATCTTGTCCGAAGCATTTATACCTAGGGATGGATCTTCCCCATGGGCTGGATTGGCCCTACCCAATACTTAGTGATTGACTGTCAATTGATGTATATATATTTCCGGGATATATCTTACTTGGGCCGGATTGGCCATATACAGTATTGAGTGATTGAGCACTTCGAGAGCGTGAGCATACGAGGCTTTCAGTATGGTGCATCACATACAACATGTGCATGGCATGTAGAAGTAGAGAAGTTATATCCTTCATATCATTCAGAATTGATCTAATTTACTGGTATTGAGTTTGACTGTTGAATTTGAAAGCATATCTACGTTTCTGCACTATTATTTCTATATTGAACTGTACCGGCTGAGTCCGTCACTACTTTCAGTCCAAAGGTTAGATTTGTTACTTATTGAGTTGGTTGTACTCACGCTACACCATGCACCTCGTGTGCAAATTCATGTGCTTCCGGCCACGGCGGTTGCTGAGTTGTGGAGTCAGGATCTTCGGAGATTATCGAGGTAGCTGTATGGCGTTCGCATACCTTGGCTCTCCTTCATTATCTTAATTTATATTTCAGTCCTTATTCCCTAGACGTTGTATTAGACTTTATCTATGTATAGATGCTCATGTACTCGATGACACCCTATTTTTGGGAGTGATTTGTATTGAGTTACGAATTTTATTCTGTTTTTAAAAGGTTTTCCTTAAATTTAACTGCTTCCGTATTTTTCAAAGTTTTGTTGTGTTGAAATGGTTGAGTAGTTGGCTTTCCTAGTTCCACGATAGGTGCCATCACGACGGTTTGGTTTTGGGTCGTAACAAGTTGGTATCAAAGCCTAGGTTACATAGATCTCACGAGTCATAAGCATGTGTAGTAGAGTACTGCGGATCGATACGGAGACGTCTGTACTTATCTTCGAGAGGCTGCCGAACTCTTAGGAAACATCATATGCTTGTATTTTTGTCGTGCGGATTTGTTGATTCTGGTAACTAAACTTCAGTATTCTATTCTCTCACAGATAGTGAGGACACGTTCTATCGGGCAGGACAGACAGCCACCAGTACCACCAGCTAGGATCACAAGAGGCCGAGGTCGCGGTAGGGGCAGAGGTGTAGCTCATATAGCAGCTAGGGCAGCACATGTAGATCCGCCAATTGCTCCAACTCAGGAGCAGGTTCTAGATGTAGCTGAGCCGGTGGGGCCAGCTCAGGCACCAATTGTGCCCATTGTGATTACAGGCCTTCAGGAGGCTTTGGCCCAGATATTGACTATTTGCACTGGCCTTGCTCAGGTGGTTTCGGCTCAGGCCATACCAGCCACTTCTTGTATGGCTGATGATGAGCAGCGGAGACTTGAGAGGTTTGGGAGGCTCCAGCCTCCATCTTTCAATGGGGCAGAGTCAGAGGATGCACAGGGTTTCTTGGATAAGTGCCAACGGATGCTTCGTACGGTTGTTATTCTAGAGACCAGTGGGGTCCCGTTCACTACTTTTCAGTTCACTAGGGCTGCCTTCAGATGGTGGGAGGCTTATGAGAGACGCACCTGGTCGATGCAGCACCACTTACATGTCAGGAGTTCTCCATTCTCTTCTTGGAGAAATTCGTGCGCGCTGTCTCGTAGAGAGGAGCTGCGCAGACAGTTTGAGCAGCTACATCAGGATGGCCTATCTGTGATGAAGTACAAGATGAGGTTTTCTAAGTTGACCCATCATGCAGTTTAGTTGGTTCCTATCGATAGAGAGAGGATTAGGAGGTTCATTAACGGCCTCACATATTAGATGCAGTTGCTTATTACTAGGAAGAGGGTGTATGGTTCTACTTTTGATGAAGTTGTTGATATTGCTCGGCAGACAAAGATTGTCTGCAGCCAGGAGCGGGGTGAGAGGGAGGCCAAGAGGCCTCGTAGCTCGGGTGGTTTCAGTGGTGCTCCTTCTGGGGGTTAGTTTTACCACGACAGGGGTCGTCCGTATAGGCACGCTCAGACAGCTCGTCCACTTCACTATGGTGCAGCATCCAGCCATGGTTCATACAGTTCTCATCAGGGTCAGTCATCTCTCAGTGCCCTTCTAGCTCAGAGTTTGTGCACCATCAGCTCAGGGTTCATCTGTGCCGGGTCCTTCTGATAGTTATTCTGGTTCTCGAGGTCCGTCTCAATACTTTTCGCCATTCACAGGGAGAGGTTGTTTTGAGTGTGGATATTTGGGTCACATCAAAAGGCATTGTCCCCACCTTTCTAGAGGTCCAGCTCAGCAAAGGAGTTAGGCTACGACTTCAGCACCAGTTACTTTACCACCTGCCCAGCCAGCTCGGGTGGGGCTCAGGAAGCTAGGGGTCGCCCTAGAGAGGGAGGCCGATTAGGTGGAGGCCAGGCCCGATCCTATGCTCTTCATGCCAGACCAGATGCCATTGCTTCAGACACAGTGATCACAGGTATTGTCTCAGTATGCCACAGGGATGCTTCTGTATTATTTGAACCTGGTTCTACTTATTCGTATGTCTTATCATATTTTGCTCATTATCTGGATATGCCCCGTGAGCCCTTAGTTTCATCTGTTCATGTATCTACATCGTTGGGCAATACTATTTGTTGTGGACTGTGTATATCGGTCGTGTGTAGTGACTATTGGGGGATTGGAGACTAGAGTTGATCTCTTGCTGCTTAGTATGGTCCATTTCGACGTGATCTTGGGTATGGATTGGTTTTCTCCATGTCATGCTATTTTGGATAATCACACTAAGACTGTGACGTTGGCGATGTCGGGGTTGCCAAAGATCGAGTTGAGAGGTTCCCTAGACATTGTTCCCAGCAGAGTGATTTCGTATTTAAAGGCCCAGCGGATGGTTGGGAAGAGTTGTTTATCTTATTTGGCCTTTGTGAGGGATATTGGTGTTGATACCCCTACTATTGATTCTGTTTCGGTGGTACGAGATTTTCTGGAGGTGCTTCTTGCAGACCTGTCGGGCATGTCGTCTGATAGGGATATTGACTTTGGTATTTATTTGGTGCCGGGCACTCAGCCCATTTCTATTCCACCGTATCGTATGGCACCAGCTGAGTTGAAGGAAGTAAAGGAGCGGCTTTAGGAACTCCTTGATAAGGGGTTTATTAGGCCTAGTGTGTCACCTTGGAGTCACGCCCCAACCTCGGGAGGCGCGACCGGCGCTCAACCGAGTGAACCCGGCCGAGCAAGCATGTTAGATACTTTCTACCCAACTCATCCATGATAAGAGAAGGCATGTTTTTATTATCTAAACAGTAGAAGGATCATATGCATAGACATTACCAAACCATTTCATTTTGCTACTTCCTGTTAAGTTTCAAAATGCATACATTTTGTGATTTAGTGGAACAAAAATCCAAAATACAACATAATCCGTTTGACCTTTCTAGCACCCATGTACAACCCATATAGTGTCTACGGAGCCTCTAAAGATACAAAAGAGAGTCAAGATGGTGCCGACAACAAGGCCCCGGCTATACCTCAAAAGTGACCACAATATAAACAAAAGGTACAATACATGACCCGGAATGAAATGGGGCTCACCGAGTCCGCTGAGAAGAGGATGCAACACTATCTGTGATCAACACTGTCTGCTATGCAACCACCTGCATCCATTTAAAGATGCAACGCCCCCGGCAAAAGGGACGTTAGTACCGTCGAATAGCACTAGTATGTAAAGCTAAACACCAACTCAATAGAATGAATAATAATACAAGAGGAACAATCAAGAATTCAATAAGGGCTTCAAATAATATAAAAACAACAATGTTAAGGATCATATACATTTTCAAATCAATTTCTGTATTATTAGGTTGGGTGAACTTTAGTACCGATATTCCACAATTCACAATACCTTCGTATTCTTACACGGAGTCCGATCTCGGCTCGATCGGCTAGGCCATCTCATTTGAGACATTACCACAATTTCATTATAATTTCCAGCATAGTACCACCATGTGTGCAGCATGGCGTCCGATCACGGCCCGATCGGCTAGGCCATCTCATTTGAGACATCAACCATTTTCACAATTTCATCCACAATATCACTGTCTTCTTACACGGAGTCCGATCTCGGCTCGATCGGCTAGGCCATCTCATTTGAGACATCAACCATTTTCACAATTTCATCCACAATATCACTGTCTTCTTACACGGAGTCCGATCTCGGCCCGATCAGCTAGGTCATCTCATTTGAGACATCAACCATTTTCACAATCTCATCCACAATATCGCCGTCTTCTTACACGGAGTCCGATCTCGGCCCGATTGGCTAGGCCATCTCATTTGAGACATTACCTTTTTCAGTCAATCATCTCACATAGTACTCCTTAACAATTACAAAGTCATTCTTGGCACTTGGTCATATTTCATAGTTCCAGTTCCCTTTTCCCCATTCAAATATCATTATCATTATCAACATCAATAGGGCTTCCCATTCAAGACATTAATTCACAAATGAGCAATTTGGGAAATCTTAGACACATAGAGGCATTTCATACACTTTGGCATAACAACCTTTATTTCGGCATTGACATGAAGTTTTAACATTTCTAACACATATTCCACATTTTGAACATATTCTCAAATGGCAAGATGACATGATGAAGCATTTAGAATAAATATTGAACAAACACCCTTCAACACAACCATATTAGGAATAGCCAATTCAATAATGATAAAGGACTTACTCCAATTACATGAACACCACTGGATTCGATTCTAAGAAGAAGGGGGTTTAGACAACATACCTCAATTAAGCTTCTCAAACTCTAAAATGATCCGGAATTCTTAGCAACTTCAATCTATTTTAGAAATATAACAAGTTGAACCAAAAATTAGGAAGATGATCATGGTTTTAGCTCATTTGAGCATTTTATCAAACACTAGGTGTGCATTAAGGTTCTAAGGCTCTTTTGTGGAAGATTCCATCATTTCCTAACTCATTGTCTATCAGTTTTAGCTCACAATCTTCCCACATACTACAAGGATACATGCATGCAAGGTAAGCACTCCCATCCCCATGAATTACCTTACTAATGGCCCATTCTGGTTACATTTCAAAATTAAGAGCTTGGGTGATAGAATCCTACCTCTTAGAAAGAAGATCTAGGTGCCTCTACTGATAATCTTCAAGGTTTTAAGTGAGAATTGATGAGCAATTTGATGAAGATCACTTCTCCCTCTAGGACCATCTCTCTCACTCTAAAACTATCAGAAAATATGATCAAAATGGTCTATGGAATGTGTTTTAACGGAATAGGGTCGGGTTTAAAAACCCCAAAATTGAAGCTCCGGAACAGGTTATACGGTTGCATATGCGACCGCATATTGGTTATGCGGTCCGCGAAATGACCGTGAAAATGGGTGCCAGAGCTGGAAAGAAACTAACCTAGTCTGCGGTCGCATAACGCACCGCATAATGGTTCTGCAGTCGCATCGTGCACCGCAGAACCTCCCTCAAAAAAATCCCAAGGCGGGATATGCTACAATAATGCGGTCCGCAAAACGATTATGCGGTCCGCAAAACGATTATGCGGTCGCATTATGGCTGCGAAATTGGGCATAAAAACTGCCTCATAAATCTACGCCTACTTTGGCATCACGAAAATCGGGTTTTTAGGAAAAATAATTTACGGGGCCTTACATCCTCCCCCACTTAAGATCATTCGTCCTCGAATGAGGATCATGGTCCATTATTAGCACCTTGTGAAACTCAGTTATCATACCCTACACCAGCTACCCCAAATTGAACTAACTCCCTAAATTTCCAAAAATTTCGCCAGAGTTTCCTTTGTAACTAGGCCTATCTACCTGTCAGAGAGCTCCAGAATCACATCCTAACGACATGCACAGAAACCAACGATGTAACATAAGTCATAACAACACCAACCGTGGCCTCATGTAAACAATATATAATCAAAAGGAACACCTTTACATTAACTGAACAAGGGATACAGAATTCATAGGCAACAAGTTCATAAAAAGGATTACACAGCTATTCAAATAAGTAAGGATTCTTCTTCTTCATCTCTTCCTTGGCCTCCCAAGTGGCCTCTTCAACCTGCTGGTTTCGCCATAACACTTTCACGGAGGCAGTTTCTTTATTTCTCAACTTTCGGACTTGTCTATCAAGAATGGCAACTGGAATTTCTTCATATGACAATTCTTCATTAACCTCAATGGTCTCAACCGGTACAATAGCTGATGGATCTCCAACTACCTTCTTCAACATAGACACATGGAATATTAGGTGCACTAATGACATCTCGGGTGGTATCTCAAGCTTGTACGCCACCACACCGATCCTTTGGATGATGTTGTACGACCCGACACACCTCGGACTCAATTTACCCTTTTTCCCAAACCGCATAATACCCTTCATGGGGAAAACCTTCAAGAATACCCAATCATCTTCTTTGAACTCTATGTCTCTGCGACGGACATCCGAATAGGATTTTTGACGACTTTGGGCAGTTTTTAACCGCTCCTTTATGATCTTAACCTTCTCCATAACCTGATGCACGAGGTCTGACCTATCAACTCATCTTTCCCAATCTCGAACCACCCAATGGGAGATCTACATCTCCTACCATACAATGCCTCAAATGGTACCATCTGAATACTCGCATGAAAGCTATTGTTATAAGCAAACTCTATGAGTGGCAAATGATCATCCCAGCTTCCCCTGAAATCAAGAACACAAGCACACAACATGTCCTCAAGCGTCTGAATAGTCCGCTCTACTTACCCGTCAGTCTATGGATGGAAGGTTGTAGTAAGATTCACCTGAGTACCCAAACCTTGCTGAAATTTCTTCCAAAAATTTGCCGTGAACTGAGCCCCTCGATCGGAAATGATAGAAACTGGAGTACCATGTAGCCTGACTATTTCCTTGATATATAATTGAGCATACTATTCCGCTGTGTCGGTAGATTTAACTAGCAAGAAATGAGCTGATTTCATTAGCCGATCCACAATCACCCAAATTGAGTCAAACTTGCGCGGAGTGCAAGGTAATCCTACCAGAAAGTCCATATTAATCATTTCCCATTTCCACATTGGAATTTCTATGTTTTGTGCCAACCCACCAGGCCGTTGGTGTTTGGCCTTTACTTGCTGACAGTTCGAACACCTTGCCATAAATTTTGCCACATTCCTCTTCATGTCATTCCACCAATAGATTTCCTTGAGATCGTGGTACATCTTTGTAGAACCTGGGTGCACAGAATACCTAGAAGCGTGAGCCTCGGTCATGATTCTTTCCCGGATGACCATCTACATTCGGAACACATAGTCACCCTTGGTACCTTAGTGTACCATCATCCATGCCAAGAGAAAAAACCGTAGTCTTATATTTTTGAATCCCCTCCTTCAATTTCACCAAAAATGGGTCGTTGTATTGCTTCTCTTTGACTTCCACAACAAGCGATGATTCGACCCTATTTTACATAATTACCCTTCCTTCATTAGAGTCCGTAAGACGAACTCCCAAACTAGCCAATCGATGGACTTTCTTGGCCAAAGGCACTTTGATATGACTCCAAGTGTGCTAAACTACCCATAGATTTCCGGCTAAGCGCATCCGCCACAATATTGGCTTTCCCCGGGTGATAGAGAATATCGATGTCGTAATCCTTGAGTAACTCAAGCCATCTTCTTTGCCTCAGATTCAGCTCCTTTTGTTTGAAAATATATTGAAGACTCTTGTGGTCTGTGAATACATCCACATGGACCCCATACAAATAGTGACGCCAAAGTTTCAATGCAAAACCCACCGCCGCAAGTTCTAAGTCATGTGTTGGATAATATTTTTCATGATTCTTGAGTTTCCTAGAAGCATATGTTATAACTTTGCTGTGTTGCATTAACACACACCCAAGCCCAATTCTTGAAGCATCACAATATACCATAAATTCATCTGTACCCACTGGCAGGGTCAACACCGGCGATGTAGTCAATCTTGATTTCAACTCCTGGAAGCTCCTTTCACAAGCATCAGACCATTGGAACTTAATCGCTTTCTGAGTCAATTTAGTCAATGAAGAGGCAAGAGTAGAGAACCCCTCCACAAACTTTCTGTAATACCCTGCTAAGCCCAAGAAACTGCGAATCTCGATGGGCGTTGTAGGCCTAGGCCAATTCTTTACTGCTAAAATCTTTTGAGGATCAACCTTGATTCCTTCTCTAGAGACAACATGACCCAAGAATGTGATAGATTCGAGCTAAATTTCTCACTTTGAAAACTTCGCATACAATTGGTGCTGATGAAGAGTCTGCAACACTGCCCTGAGATGATCGGCATGGTCCTCCCGACCTCGTGAATACACAAGAATATCGTCAATGAATACTATCACAAAGGAGTCGAGGAAAGGCTTGAAAACCTGATTCATAATATCCATGAAAGCCGCTAGGGCATTTGTTAGCCCAAAAGACATTACCAGAAATTTAAAGTGCCCATACCGGGTTCTGATAGTAGTTTTCGGAATATCCTACTCCCTGATATTTAATTGGTTATACCCGAATCGTAAATCAATTTTGGAGAAGTATCTAGCTCCATGTAATTGATCAAACAAATCATCTATTCTTGGTAACGAGTACTTGTTTTTTATTGTGACCTTGTTGAGCTGTCGGTAGTCAATACACATCCTCAGCGATCCATCTTTCTTCCTTACAAAGAGAACTGGTGTGCCCCATGGTAACACACTTGGTCGGATGAAACCCTTCTCTAACAAATCCTTCAATTGCTCCTTTAGATCCTTCAATTCTGCCAGTGCCATCCTGTATGGTGGAATAGATATAGGCTGCAATCCTGACATCACATCAACCCCAAACTCAATCTCTCTATCTGGCGGAATCCCAGGGAGTTCATCAGGAAAGACCTCTGGAAATTCATTCACAACTGGCACAGATTCGAGTGTATATGCCTCAGCAGTGGTGTCCGTAACTCAGACCAAGTGATAGATGCACCCCTTGTTAATCATCTTTGTGGCCTTAAGGTAAGAAATAAACATACCCTTCGACACCACATTATCCCCCTTCCACTCAACAACTGGCTCATTAGGAAATTCAAACCTCACAGTTCTAGTTCGGCAGTCGAGCTTAGCAAAACATGAATAAATCCAATCCATTCTCATAATTACATCAAAATCAACCATCCCCAATTCAATGAGATCGGCCACGGTGTTCCGACCACGCACCGTGACAACACAACCCCTATAAATCTGTGTAGCCACAATAGACTCGCCAACCGGAGTAGATACAGAGAACAACTCAGGAAGCTGTTCCGGTTCTATCCCAAATTCCATAGCAACATAAGGGGTAACATAGGACAAGGTGGAACCGGGATCAATAAGAGCATATACATCATGAGTTTGGACAGTCAATATACATGTGACGACATCTGGAGAAGCCTCTGCACTCTGGCGACCACTCATAGCATAGAAACGGTTGGGTCCTCCTGAACTCTGCGCACCACCCCTAGCTGCACCATGCCCTGCTGGTACTGGAGTGCCTCGTGTTGGAAGGGGTACTGAAGATGTAGCAGCTGCAGAACTGGATGGTTGTGCTGTGCCCCTGCCCGTACCCTGGCGGGATGAACGACACTCCCTCTGAATATGACCCCTTCAATCTGCACCCTTAACATATAGGTAGGTCCATGTAGCAAATCCCTAAGTGCAGTTTCCCACACCTGTGGCATGGGGGCCTCTGCNGCTGCTGCGGGAATCTCCCTCCTGATCGGCCTTGATGGTGGGGTCTCCTACTGCCCTGATTGGACTTGAAGACACTCCCCTGCTGCTGACTGTGCCCCATTGCGATGCACTGGCTGAAGACTGAGCATGAGACTGGGTTGGCCCTGATGACCCTCCCCTGAAAGCTGATCTTCCCCCACCAAATGACTCCCCAAAGTTTCCCGTGGATCGGGCCTTGCTGGTACCCTCTCGTTCCCTTCTGTTCTTCAACTTACGGTCCTCTATAGCTTGAGCAAATGCTACCATCTTCCCATAGTTCATGTCTGAATTCAAGGCAATTTTAGCGGCCTCATTGATAACCAAAGGGCTAAGGCCCTGCACAAACCGGCGCACTCTAGCCTCCATAGTAGGAAATATGTGAATAGCATATTTTGACAGGTGCGCGAACTCCATATGATACTCCCACACTGCTACTCCATTGCTTAAGATTCTCAAACTCTGCGGCACGGGCTGCCCTAGTCTCGACAGACAAGAAATGGTCTATAAAGGCATCATCAAACTCACTACATCTCGCTGGAGGGCTCCCCTCCTCCCGAGAGTCCTCCTACAGCTCAAATCAAGAATATGCCACCCCTTTTAGGCGGTAGGCGGCTAACTCCACTCCCTCTGTCTCAGTAGCGCGCATAACCAATAGAGTCTTATGCATCTCATCAATAAAGTCATGTGGGTCCTCCTAGGGATTAGCACCCGTGAACACCGGAGGATCCAACTGAAGAAACCTGTTCACCCAGGAACCACTAGAATCCCCTTGTTGGCTAGACGAAGTGAGTGCAACATTTGATCTCTGGGCTTGAGAAGCCACTATCTGTGTTAGCATATGAATAGCTCCCATAAGATCCCCATCAGAAATACCAGAATCGGAAGCTGGGTTGGATGTGGAATCGAAATATCAGTTGGAGGAACCGATGCACCCTCAGTAGGTGCAGGAACTGGTGTGGCATGAACAGGTGTAGTGGAATCAGGTAGTGTAGCAGTCGGGGGATTATCCTTACCCCTCGGGTATTCACCCGCCTCACTAAGTAGAGGGTCAACTGCCACTCCCAAGGCAGCATTGGCTCCTTGGCCAGTTCTTGCTCTCTTCTTAGGTGCCATATACTGAAAATTGAAGGAATGCATGAGGTAGAGGAGAAATAGTTGCACAATTAGTTTCATTGCATGATCCAGAATATCAAATAAGGGTATTGTTCCTAAATGTCCAAGTAGCCTCGAACTTATAGATGTGGTCGACAACATACCAATAAGAAGGACTCTACCAGACACGGCTCCTAGACATCCTAGGACACTTTAAAACCTTAGGCTTTGATACCAAGTTTGTCAGGCCCTAACCTCGGGAGGCGCGACCGGCGCTCAACCGAGTGAACTTGGCCGAGCAAGTATGTTAGATACGTTCTACCCAACTCACCCATGTAAGAGAAGGCATGTTTTTATTAGCTAAATAGTAAAAGGACCATATGCATAGACATTACTAAACCATTTCATTTTGCTACTTCATGTTATGTTTCAAAAGGCATACTGTGATGACCCAAAAGGTCATCTTATATTTTAGAACTCAAATATGTGCTCTTAAGCCTTAAAAATCTCATTTTACCCTCCTCGATTTGCGTGCACAGTCCGGGCAGGTTTCAGGAAATCTTTTATGTTGAAAATTGATGAAAATAAAATTTATGCTTTAAAAATTGATTTTAGTTGACTTCGGTCAATATTTTTGGTAAACGGGCCCGGATCTATATTTTGACAGTCCCGGTGGGTTCGTATCGAATTATGGGATCTGGGTGTATGCCCGGAATCAAATTTGGAGGTCCCTATCTTAAGTTATGCATTTTTGATGAAAATTAAAAGTCTGGAAATTATTTGTTTTTAAGAATTGATTGATGTTTGGCATTATGAGTATTGGGTTCGTATTTTGGTTCCGGAGCCCGGTACAGGTTCGTTATGATATTTAAGATTTGTCTGTAAAATTTGGTGAGAAACGGAATTGATTTGACGTGATTCAGACGTCTAGTTGAGAAACTAGTAATTTTAAAGTGTTCTTGAGAATTTCATTCGATTGGGTGCTAAATTCGGAGTTCTAAGTGTTATTTTGGTGATTTGATCATGCGAGCAGGTCCGTATGATGTTGTTAGACTTGTGTGCATGTTTGGTTTGGAGCCTCGAGGGCTCGGGTGAGTTTCGGATAGGCTACGGGGTGATTTGCACTTAGAAAGTCTGAGAGTTTTGCTGCAACAACTGTTCTGGTGTGCCCTTCTTCGCGTTCGCGTAGGTAGTGTCGCGAACGCGAAAGGTAAAATGGGGGCAGGGGAATTTTCTTCTTTGCAAATGCGAATGACTGGTCGTGAACGGGAAGCGTTGGGGTGATACCCTTCGCGAACGCGATTTGTCTCACGCGAATGCGATAGTTTAAGGGACCTGGGGTAGGGGCCATGTTCTTCTACACGAACGCGTCCACTGGGTCACGAACGTGAAAGCTTGAGTAGAGATGCCTTACGCGAACACATAGAAAGACTCGCGAACGCGAAGGCCTTAGGTCGATGTGCATCGCGATCGCGACAGGCCTCTCGCGAACGCGATGAAGGCATGTCCAGTGACTTAAAACAGACTCCAAACACGGGTTTAAGCTATTTCTTCAACATATTTCTAGAACCAAACGGGTAGAGGCGATTTTCAAGAGTCATTTTCTTCCCCAAAGTGTTGGTAAGTGATTCTAAACTATTTTCTTTCAATTACCCATTACATTTCTTGAATTATCAACCTAAAATCTAGAGTTTTCATGGTAGAATTAGGGGTTAGGGTAGAAACTAGGGATTTCGGAAATTTGAGGATTTAGACCCCAAATTTGAGGTCGGATTCAAAAACTAATTACATATTCGGGCTCGGGGGTGAATGGGTAAAAGGATTTTGGTCCGAACCTCGGGTTTTGACCAAGCGGGCCCGGGGTCAATTTTTTGACTTTTTGGAGAAAATTTTGGGAAATTTAGATTATGAAACATAATTGATTACTTTAGTAATATTTGATATTATTGAGTCATTTCTGAATAGATACGAGTGGTCTGGAGGTGAATTCTGAAGGAAAAGCTGTGATTGAGAATTAAGTAGCCTTCGGAGCAAGGTAAGTGTCGTGTCTAACTTTGGCTTGAAGGAATATGTATTATGTGTTTATCTACTACATGTTTGGTTGCTAAATACGATGTATAGGTGAGCTGACGAGCATCTATGCGCCGTTGTCGAGTCATAGCATGCGAGTGAAATTCTATTCTTGTCTATTTTGTAGACTTAAATTCTACTATCCATGCTTAGCGGGTTATTTGAAATGTTGGGTGACTTATATCTAGTTTTACTGAGATTTGGTAACTTTCGAATATTGATTCAAGGTTGAGGTTACATTGTGCTACTGATTATGGATAAAATACTGGTTTTCTTGTGAAACTCATATCTATCCGTTGTCATTGATGCTGTGATTTGTGAGGAGAAGTGTAAAACACGAAGGGTGATGTTGTGCATGTATTATTTATATTGTGAGGAAGAGTGTAAAGCAGGAAGAGTGATACCGTGTATATTATGAGAGGTTTAATGTACGAAGGGTGATGTCGTGTCGTTCTATTTATTTATTTGGTGAGGTTGAGAGTAAAAGCACGAAAGGTGATGCCGTGCCGTTCTATTTATTTATTTGGTGAGGTTGAGAGTAAAAGCACGAAGGGTGATGCCGTGTAGTTTTCCTTTGCTGTTTTATTTGCTCAATTCGTTTAAGGATTTTCGATTTAATTCTGTCTTTTCATTATTCTCACTCTTTATATTGTATTTTCCCACTGTATATCACATTCCCATTATTTCTGTGTTATTTCTTTATTTACTGTTGTTGCCACTAGCATGATTATACTGTTCAGGTTAAATGTGGGTGTCTTGTCCTAGCCTCGTCACTACTTCGCCGAGGTTAGGCTCGACACTTACCAGTACATNCAGATTTTGGTATCAGCTCAGGTTGATCGAGATTTTGCTATTGGTCCGTTGTTCGGAGACTCAAGGTAGATCTGTCGGCGTTCACAGACCTTGAAGTCCCCGTCTATCTTTTATGTCCTACTGTTTCCTTTCATTTATACAGTTGTATTTCTTTCAGACTATTACTTGTAGTAAATTCTAGAATGCTCGTGAATTATGACTCCAAATCCGGATGGTAGTAATTAATACAGTTTTATAATATTCCGTACTTATTATATTTCATCTTAGTTAATTATTGTTATTTACTGAATGGAAATAAGGAATTGGTTTAACGATTTTCTAACGTTGGCTTTTCTAGCAAGTGAAATGTTAGGCGTCATCACGGTCCTGTCGGTGGAAAATTTTGGGTCGTGACAGTTGGTATCAGAGCACTAGGTTGCCTAGGACTCACGATTCACGAGCAAGCTTAGTGGAGTCTGGAGGATCGGTACGGAAACGTCTGTGCTTATCTTCCAGAGGCTATGAAGTTTAGGAACAAGTTTCACTTCTATTCTTCTCTGTCATGCAATTTTGCTTTCTCAATGCTGATTGAACTCTTCTACTCTTATTCTCTCGTAGATGGCGAGAACACGTACCGCTTTCTCAGCTTAGCAGCAGCCAGAGCCTCCAGTGGCAGCTCCTACGCGGGGCAGAGGTCGAGGCCGAGGCCGTGCTAAAGGCCGAGGCAGGGGCAGGGCTCAGCCTAGAGCCCGAGCAGCAACCCCAGCAGTGGAGCCTCAGATAGAGCTTGACGAGGAGGTTCCAGCCCAGACTATTCCTTCCAGACCAGCTCAGGTTCCAGAGGGGTTCATTGCTACCCTAGTACTTCAAGACGCTTTGGTCCGTTTGGTGGGCCTTATGGAGAGTGTGGCCCAGACTGGCGCATTTTCGATGGAACCAGTATTGTCTCAGGCTGGAGGAGAGCCCAGACTCCCACCACTCCCACTCTGTAGCAGATAGCTCCCCAGTATCAGGCTCCAGCAGCTCAGCCAGTCGGATTAGTTCAGCCGGTTATTGCGGCACAGGTCGGAGATGGGCCAGCTATGTCTTCTGAGGCTTTATGGAGATTGGATAGGTTTATCAAGCTCTTTCCTGTTCACTTCAGTGGTGCTCCTTCAGAGGATCCCCAAGAGTGTCTTGACAGCTGTCACGAGGTTCTACGGAACATGGGTATCGTGGAGACCAAGGGGGTCAATTTTGTTGTATTTCAGATGACTAGTTCCGCCAAGAAATGATGGAGAGATTACTTGTTGACCAGACTAGCTGGGCCGCCTGCTCTTACTTGGGACCGGTTCTCTCAGCTCTTCATAGATAAGTTTCTACCTATCACATTGAGAGAGGAGCGTCGTCGTCAGTTTAAGCTTCTCCAGCAGGGCAGTATGATCGTTACTCATTATGAGAACCGTTTTGTGGATTTGGCCCGTCATGCTATTCTTCTGCTTCCCACTGAGAGAGAGAGAGAGAGGGGGGGTGAGGAGGTTTATTGATGAACTTGCTTAGTCTATCAGATTGCAGATGGCTAAGGAGACTGGGAGTGAGATTTCTTTTCAGACGGCTGCTAATGTCGCCAGACGAGTCGAAATGGTTCTTACTCAGGGAGGTCAGGGGTCTGACAAGAGACCTCGTCATTCCGGTGAGTTCAGTTGTGCCTCGTCTAGAGGCAGGAGTACTTTTGGTAGAGGCCATCCTCCCAAGCCATTTCATTCAGCGCTCCAGGCATCCCACGGTGCCTCAGGTGGTCATGGCCCTAAGATGCATTATTCCGACTAGCTAGCTTACAGTGCACCACCAGCTCCTATTAGTGCACCTCCACTCTAGAGTTATCAGGGTGGTTATTCAGGTCGACAGGGTCAGTTCCAGAGTCAGCAGTCACAGAAGCCGAGGTTATGTTATATTTGTGGTGATCCGAGGCATATTGCTAGATTTTGCCCTCGAGCAACAGGCAACTGATAGCATCATAGTTCTCATGCCATGATTCCGGCACCAGTTGCTGCACCACCTGCTCAGCCAGCTAGAGGCAGGGGTCAGGCAGCCATAGGAAGAGGCCAGACTGTTAGAGGTGGAGGTCAGGTCGTTAGAGGTGGAGACCAGCCAGTTATAGGCCGTCCCAGGGACGTAGTTCAGGGTGGTGGGGCCCAGACCCGGTGCTATGCTTTTCCAGCTAGGCCTGAGGCTGAGTCATCTGACGTTGTTATCACAGGTGTTGTTTTAGTTTTCAGTAGAGATACTTCAATTCTATTTGACCCGGGATCTATTTACTCCTATGTGTCATCCTATTTTGCTTCCTATTTGGTTGTGCCCCGTGATTCTTTGATTGCTCTTGTGTATATGTCCACACTAGTGGGAGATGCTATTATTGTAGATCGTGTTTATCGTTCGTGTGTGGTCACCATTGGGAGTCTTGAGACTCGTGTAGATCTTCTACTTCTCGACATGATTGATTTTGATGTCATACTGGGTATGGATTGGTTGTCACCTTATCATGCTATATTAGATTGTCACGCCAAGACGATGACCTTAGCCTTGCAGGGGTTGCCTCGATTAGAGTGGAGAGGGAATCTTTGCCATTCTGCCAACAGGGTTATCGCTTATGTGAAGGCTCGACATATGGTCGAGAAGGGATGTCTAGCTTATTTGGATTATGTACGCGATTATAGTGTGGAGGTTCCTTCCATGGATTCAGTTCCAGTTGTTCATGAGTTTCCAGAGGTGTTTCTTGCAGACCTGCCGGGGATGCCACCCGACAGGGATATTGATTTCTTCATTGATTTGGCTCCGGGCACTCTGCCCATTTCCATTCCGCCATACCACATGGCCCCGCCAAAGTTGAAAGAATTGATGAACAATTGCAAGACTTGCTTGATAAGGGCTTCATTAGACCTAGTGTCTCGTCCTGGGGTGCACATGTGCTATTTGTGAAGAAGAAAGATGGATCGATGAGGATGTGTATAGATTATCGGCAGTTGAACAAAGTCACTATCAAAAACAAGTATCCATTGACGAGGATTGATGATTTATTTGATCACCTTCAGGGTGCCCAGGTGTTTTCGAAGATTAACTTGAGATCTGGCTACAATCAGTTGAGGATTAAGGCATCCGATATTCTTAAGACAGCTTTTCGGACTCGATATGGGCATTATGAGTTTCTAGTGATATCATTTGGGCGGACAAATACCCTAACAACATTCATGGATTTGATGAACCGAGTGTTCAAACCCTTACTTGGATTCCTTTGTGGTTGTGTTTATTGATGATATCTTGATCTACTCCCACAGTCGAGAGGAGCATGAGCAGCACCTTCGGATCATTCTTCAGACTCTGAAAGACAGCCAGTTATATGCTAAGTTCTCAAAATGTGAGTTTTGGTTGAGTTCAGTTGCTTTCTTGGGTCACGTTGTATCAGCAGAGGGTATTCAGATGGATCCTAAGAAGATTGAGGCAGTTCAGAACTGGCCTAGACCCACATCAGCTATAGAGATTCGTAGTTTCCTGGGTTTGACGGGCTATTACCGTCGATTTGTGGAGGGGTTTTCATCCATAACAGCCTCGTTGACCAGATTGACCCAGAAGGGTGCCCCGTTCAGGTGGTCAGACGAGTGTGAAGCGAGCTTTCAGAAGCTCAAGACT
>AWOL01S0014511.1:0-14031 GCA_000715115.1 Nicotiana otophora
GGTACGCTCGGGCCGAGTATGGTACCGGGTGCCGGCCACGTCCTTCAGGTTTGGGGCGTGACATAGTCAAAGTTGGTTCTTTGAAGGTTTTAGAAGTTATTGAAATTTGGTTTGGAGCGAGTTTTGGTGTTATCGAGGTCCAAACAGATGTTCGAGATCGGGAATAGTTCTGGAATGTCATTTAAGACTTGCACGCAAAATTTGGTGTCAATCCGAGTAGTCTAAGTATGTTTCGGTGCATTTTGAGTGAATAAAAGAACTTGAAGTTTATAAGTTTTATTCAATTGGTTTTGGGGTGTGATTCTTAGTTTTAATGTTGTTTCGGGCGTTCCGAGAGTTCGAGCGAGTCCGTTTTATGATTCAAAACTTGTTGGTATGTTCAGGTGGGCCCTGGGGTCCCCGAGTGTCAATTGGACGAGGCTCGGACCAAGTTGGGAGCTTGGAGCAATAGCTGAAGTTACTAGATATGTCATAATTGCAACTGCGCTTGGGCAGCCATAGGTGCGGGTGCACAATTGCGAGCCACGAGCCACATAAGCGATAAATGGAGGGCACCTGCGTGAGCGCAAGTGTGACAGCATTGGTCGCAGGTGCGGCTAGGCTCGCAGAAGCGGCCCTCCTTGTCCGCAAATGCGAAGCCTGGCCAGGTGAGGGAAAGGCACACCTGCGAGAAAACTGCCACAGGTGCAGGACCGCAGATGCGGCCCTAAGCACCGCAAGTGCGAAAGTCGCTAGGCAGTGAGGGTTCATTTGATACAGGACTTAGGCCATTTTTATCACATTTGCTTCCACTCTTGGGCGATTTGAGAGCTTTTAAGGAGGGGATTTTGACCTAGCTATGTGAGGTAAGTATTATGGGTAGATTTTAACATGAAAATTGGTAGAAATCATGGGTTTAGATGAAAAACCCAGGGTTTAAGAAAAATGGGATTTTACATGAAAATGGTTCTAGAACTTAGTGAAAATCAATTATTAATGTTCCTAAGGTTATGGGTAACAACGTTCTTCGAAATCTTTTGGAATCCGAGCACGTGGGCCCGAGGGGGTGAATTCTTAGAATCTTGTTTTTAAGGTTCGGTAACCTCTTTAATAGTTGGAATACGAACTCTTAAGCACGTATTAATTAGTTTGTATATTATTTGATTAGGTTGGTTTAATTCGGTACCCACTCGAGGGTGTAAACGCATTCTTGAACCGGGAAGTAGACTTTCAAATGAGGTAAGTCTCCTTTCTAACCTTGTAAGAGGAAAATTACCCCATAGGTGAATTAAGTAGTATGTGTGTATATTTGTGGGGGGCTACGTATGTACGAAGTGATGAGAGTCTGTGTGTAGCTACTAGTTATGTTGTAGTCCGGGTAGTCTAGGACCCATATCATACTATACTTAAAATGATTACGCCCTTAGTTGCTAATTGGATTTCTTAAATCATATTTCCAAACAAGAAATTGTTAAAGAATTCCAAAGGTATAAGTTTCACTTATTTGAGGTCGTGAATAGAACACTTGACTGTTAGTGAAACACTTGTGTTTTCCTTAAAGTGTTTTCTATTTGTGGAGCGGGCCGAACGCTTCGGTAGCAGATAGATGCATCTATGGTTCGCGCCGTTCGACCCTCGTCATTGCATAATTTAAATATTATTATGTTGGTTCGGGCCGTACGACCTTGGTATTATTTGCACATGATAAACTCTTAGGAGTTTTACATAACTGATATTGCTGCAATGTTTGATGAAAGATAAATTTGGGATTTAATGATTGTGAAAAAGAATATTTATCATCAATTGTTGTTGAGCTTTTGTATATTCCTTGTAATCCATGCTTAGTCAATGTTTTGACTTATTATCATTAGCCTTAGTAAGTGTCAAAGTCGACCCCTCGTCACTACTTCTTCGAGGTTAGACTGAATACTTACTGGGTACATATTGTTTAATGTACTCACGCTACACTTCTGGACTTAACTGTGCAGGATCTGAGGCCGATGCATTTGGATATCCTTCTAGCGTGTATACTTGATCCTGGTTCGAGATTTCATGGTGAGCTGCCATTCCGAGCAGTTCAGTAGCATGCCAGAGTCTCTTTTTTGTTTTGTTTCTGTCTATTCTGTTTCTGACAGCAGAGTAGACACCTTTTGTATATTCTACTAGTTGCCCACATACTTGTGACACTATATCTTGGCACACATTAGTAGACTTGTGATTTTGGTTTTGTTCCTATGGTTGTAAATACTTCTAGCTACTTTCATTTATTAACTTAAATCTGTTTCTCATTAAATCTTTTAATTTAAGGAAAAAAAATTGCTACATGGGAAATCATTAGGTTGATCATTGTTGGCTTGTCTAGTAACGGTGTTGGACGCCATCGTGGCCTGATATGGAATTGGTTCGTGACAACATGCTATCAAAGTGATAGGTTCATGTAGGTCTCACAAGTTATGGCCATGCCTGATAGAGTCTTGAGGTCGATGTCATGACAGCACCGAGCTTTCAGGAGGTCGTCACAGGTGGGAAGGGGAACATAGACCCCTACCGCTCAGGCTCCAGAACATGCGGCTACCATATATTAGACCCCGAGTGCATTACCCGTGGGCAGTGCCCAGCCAGTTGCAGCAGCGGCACCTGACTCTAGACCAGCTGCGGTCGACGAGCCGCAGAAGCTATTGGATAGATGGACTAGACCACACCCTCCTGTCTTCGGGGGTGAGCGACATGAGGTTCCCCAGGACTTCATTGATCGGTGCAGGGACATACTACACAACATGAGGATATTGAAGTCCCACGGGGTGGATTTCACTACTTTCCAGCTGGAGGGCAGGGCCCGTAAGTGGTGGCAGTCTTATCTTCTTAGCATGACGGCAGGTTCTCCTCCCATGACTTGGAACCAGTTAACATGCATATTCTTGGACAGGTATATTCCACCCTCTTAGAGGGAAGATGCGGTTTCAGTTTGAGCAGCTCCAGCAGGGTCAGATGTCACTGACCGATTATGAGGCGAGATTCTCTGAGTTGTCTCGCCATGCACTTATGATACTTCCTACTGAGGCGGAGTGAGTTCAGAGGTTTGTTGTGGTGTTGCACTCAGGTATTCAGGCTACTATAGCCCGGGAGGTTGAGATGGGGACTTCTTGTCACCTAGTAGTAGAGATAGCTAGAAGGATTGAGCATTACCGTTAGAGGGGTAGAGTGCAGATACAGCGGGACAAGAGGTCCCATTTTTCTGGAGAGTTTAGAGGTTCCCCAACTGGGGGCAGAGGTCATTTTGGGAGGGGACAGCGTAGCAGGTCCGCATATCCAGCTCCTCCACCTCCTAGAGGTATTCCAGCGCGACCCTATTTCAGTGTTATGCCACAGAGTTCTTAACGCCCGCCAGCTATTTAGGGTTCTTCCAATGGGTAACCCGGGTATCAGGATTTTTCTAGTGCTTATTTCAGCGCCATGCCAGAGGGTTCATACCGCCCACCCACTCACCAGGGTTATTCCGGTGGGCATTCAGACCATCTGGACCTGACTTTAGGGTAGCAGATCACCGTATCGAGAGGTTATTACGAGTGTAGGGATTTCAGTCATGTGTGGAGATTCTGCCCCAGGATTTAGGGCAAGGCAGTACAGCAGGGCCAGTGGCCCATGATTACAGCACCAATTGTCTGGCCGCTCAGAGGCGGATGACAGGCAAGCAGGGGCCATCTTAGAGGTGGACGCCAGGCAAGTGGGGGCCAGCCAGTCAGCGCCCGAACTCGGTTGTTTGCTTTTTCGACTAGACCAGATGTAGTAGCCTCATATGCCCTGATCACAAGTATTATTTCTGTCTGCGGTAGGGGTTCCTCGGTATTATTTGATCTAGGGTCTACCTATTCATATATTTCATCTATGTTCGCTCATTGCTTGGATATTCCTCGTGAGTCCTCGGGCACTCTTGTTTATGTGTCCACTCCTATAGGCGATTCTATTGTTTTTGATCATATCCATCGGTCCTGTATGGTCACATTCTATGGATACGAGACTATAGCGGATCTTCTGTTGCTTGATATGACCGACTTTGAGGTCATCCTGGGCATGGACTGGCTATCTCCATATCACGCCATCCTTGATTGCCTTGTCAAGACTATTACCTTAGCGATGCCAGAGTTGCCTAGATTAGAGTGGAATGGTTCATCTGTCACTATATCTAGTTAGGTTATCTCTTTTATGAAGGCTCGACACCTGGTCGAGAAAGTTGTTTGGCTTATCTAGCCTATGTTCGGGATACTACTGTAGAGTCCCCGGCGATGGATTCAGTACTAGTAGTCTGGGAGTTCTCCAATGTGTTTCCTTCTGATCTTCCCGGCATGCTACCAGATCGTGATATCGATTTCTATATTGACTTGGCTCCAGGCACTCAGCCTACATCTATCCAACCGTACAGTATGGCTTCGAAATAATTGAAGGTGTTAAAGGAACAACTTGAGGAGTTGCTAGCACAGGGGTTCGTCAGGCCAAGTGTGAAGAAAGATGGGACTATGCGGATGTGCATTGATTACCGCCAGTTGAACAAAGTCACCATTAAGAACAAGTACCCGTTGCCGCGTATTGATGATTTGTTTGACCAGTTGCAGGGTGCTAGGTGTTTTCTATGATCGACTTGAGATCGGGGTACCATCAGTTGAAGATTCGTGACTCAGATGCTCCGAAGACTGCCTTCCGTACTAGATACGGCCATTATGAGTTTTTAGTGATGTCTTTCGGCTTGACTAATGCCCCAGCGGCATTTATGGATTTGATGAACAGGGTGTACAAGCCTTATATTGATTCCTGTGTTATTATCTTCATTGATGACATCTTGAGTTACTCACGTAGCATGGAGGACCACGAGCATCATTTGAGAGTGGTGCTTCTGACCTTGAGGGAACAGAAGCTATATGCTAAGTTCTCCAAGTGTGAGTTTTAGTTAGATTCCGTGGCATTCTTGGGGCACGTGGTATCATATGAGGGTATTAAGGTGGATCTCAAGAATATTGAGGCAGTTCAGCGTTGGCCTCGTCCTACTTCGGCGACTGAGTTCAAGAGCTTCTTGGGGTTAACAGGTTATTATCGCCGGTTTGTGGAGGGCTTCTCGTCTATTGCAGCACCTTTAACTAGATTAACCCATAAGGGTGCTCAGTTTCATTGGTCCAATGATTGTGAGATGATCTTCCAGAAGCTCAAGATAGCTTTGACTACACAACAGTCATAGTGTTGCCTTCCGGTTCGTGGGTTGTGTATTGATGCAGGAGGGATGAGTTATTGCATATGCTTCGGGTTAGCTGAAGCACCATGAGAAGAATTATCATGTGCATGATTTGGATTTGGCCGCGATTGTTCATGCTCTTAAGATCTGGAGGCATTATCTTTATGGGGTGTCCTGTGAAGTTTACACTGATCATCGCAGCTTGCAGCTTTTATTCAAGCAAAGGGATCTCAATTTGAGACAGCGTAGATGGCTTGAGTTACTAAAGGATTATGAAATCACCATTCTTTATTATCCGGGCAAGGCGAATATAGTTGCGGATGCCTTGAGTAGGAAGTCGAGTTCTTACTTGCGTTGTTTCCCAGTCCTCACTATTGGAGCAGATTAAAGCTCGACAGTTTGATGATCCGCACTTGACGGTTCTCAGGGAGATGGTACTACAGAGTAGTGCCAAGGAGGTTTCTATTGAAGCGGATGGTGTTCTAAGACTCCAAGGTCGTCTATGTGTTCCTAATGTCGATGGCCTAAGGGAGAGGATCATAGAGGAGGCACACAGTTTTCGATATTCCATTCACCTAGGTTCTATGAAGATGTACCGTGACCTGAAGCAGCATTATTGGTGGTGGCAGATGAAGAAGGACATAGTTGAGTATGTGGCTAGATGCCTAAATTGCCAGCAGGTTATGTATGAGCACCAGAGGCCAGGAGGCCTACTCCAGCAAATGACCATACTTGAGTGGAAGTGGGAGCGCATCACTGTGGACTTAGTAGTTGGGTTGCTGTGGACTTTGCGGAAGTTTGATGCAGTTTGGGTCATTGTAGATAGATTGACAAATTCGGAACACTTTATTCTTATGATGACACAATATACTTCAGAGAGATTGGCCCAGATATATATCCAGGAGATATTTCGGCTGCATGGTGTGCCCATTTCCATCATTTCAGACACATGCCCTCAGTTTACTTAACATTTTTGGAGAGCGATATAGAGTGAGTTGGGGACCCACGTAGAGCTCAGCATGACATTTCATCCGCAGACCGACGGTCAGTCAGAGCGGACAGTTCATATATTGGAGGACATGCTCAGAGCATGTGTGTTTGATATTGAAGGGCAGTTGGATAGATTCTTGCCTCTGGCCAAGTTTTCTTACAACAACAGTTACCAGTCCAGCATCGCGATGGCTCCGTTCGAGGCTTTATATGGTCGGCAATGTCTTTCTCCCATTGGGTGGTTTGAATCCCGCGAGGCTAGGTTGTATGGTACTGATTTGGTGAAGGATGCCTTGGAAAAGGTAAAGTTGATTCTGGAGCGACTCCACACAGCACATTCCCGATAGAAGAGTTACGCGGATCGGGGGGCGCATGACTTAGCATTTATGGTGGGCGATAAGGTTCCCTTGAAAGTCTCGCCGATGAAGGGTATCATGAGGCTTGGGAATAAGGGCAAGTTGAGCCCAAGGTTTATAGGCCCATTTGAGGTGTTGAGGGGAGCTGGGGAGGTTGCTTTTGAGCTTGCCTTGCCTCCCAGCCTATCGGGAGTTCATCCAGGTTTCCACGTGTCTATGCTCCGGAGATATCATCCCGACCTATCACATGTGTTAGAATTCTGCACGATTCTGTTAGATGAGAGTCTGGGTTATGAAGAGGAGCCAGTTGCCATTGTTGATAGGTAGGATCGCCAGTTGAGATCCAAGAGGATTTTCGCGATGAAGGTCCTTACCTGCTCAGCACTCCAGGTATGATTCTAGACCCGTTCGAGGACGAACGTTTGTTTAAGAAGTGAAGAATGTAATGACCCGACCGGTAGTTTTGCTTTCTAGAATCTCATTCCCCCTAAATAAGACTCTCTGTATGTGCTTTTAGTATTTTACGACTTGCGGGGATGGTTAGTTCGAGAATTTGGAAACGTTCGGGTGGAAATCAGAACATTTGGTTCCTTAAGTTGGCCTTAAAAGGATAAGTTTGACTTCGGTCAATATTTTGAGTAAACGGCCTCAGAATCGGGGTTTGAAGGTTCCAATAGGTTTGTATGGTGATTTCGGACTCGGGCGTATGCTCGGAACAGGTTTTGGATGACCCGAGAGCGTTTCAGCGCCTAATAGTGAAAGTTCGTTCTTTAAAGGTTTAAGAAGTTATTAAAATTTGGTTTGGAGATGGTTTTGGTGTTATCAAGGTCCAAACGGAATTCCAAGATCAGGAATAGTTCTGTAATATCATTTAAGACTTTCACGCAAAATTTGTTGTCAATCCGGGTAGTCTAAGTACGGTTCGGCGCATTTTCAGTGAATAGAAGAACTTGAAGTTCATAAGTTTAATTCAATTGGTTTTGGGGTGCGATTCTTAGTTTTAATGTTATTTCGGGCGTTCCGTGAGTTCGAGCAAGCCCTTATTATGATTCAAAACTTGTTGGTATGTTCGGGCGGGGCCCTGGGGTGCCGAGTATCAATCAGACGAGGCTTAAACCAAGTTGGGAGCTTGGAGCAACAGCTGAAGCTCCCAGATCTGTCATAATCGCACCTGTGCTTAGCCAGCCGCAGGTGCAGGCTCGTAGGTGCGAGCCACGGGCTGCAAAAATTAGAAATGGAGGGCAACCCAGAATCCGGAGATGCGGAAGATTGGGCGCACCTGCATGAGCGCAGGTGCGAGATCCATGGTCGCAGGTGCGGCTAGGCTCGCAAAAGCGGCCCTCCTTGTCCGCAGATGCAGAGCGTGGCCAGGCAAGGGAAAGGCACACCTGAGATAAAATCGCCGCAGCTGCGGGACGCAGATGCGGTCTAAAGCACCACAGGTGCGAAAGTCGCTGGGAAGTGAGGGTTTATTGAATATGGGACTTAGGCCATTGTTATCATATTTTCTTCCACTCTTGGGCGATTTGAGAGCTTTTATGGAGGGGATTTCGACCTAGCTTTGTGAGGTAAGTTATTGCTACTTAATGTGAGTTTAATACATAGATTAAGAGCAGATGTTAACATGATAATTGGTAGAAATCATGGGTTTAGATGAAAAACACAAGGTTTAATAAAAATGGGATTTTACCACGAAAATTGTTATGGAACTTAGTGAAAATCATATATTTATGTTCCTAAGGTTATGGGTAACAACTTTCTTTGAATATTTCCTGAATTCGGGCACGTGGGCCCGGTGGGGTGAATTCATAGAATCTTGTTTTTAAGGTTGGTTAACCTCTTTAAAAGTTGGAATACGAATTCTTGAGCATGTATTGATTAGTTTGTATATTATTTGATTAGTTTGGATTGATTCGGCACCGACTTGAGGGTGTGAGCGCATTCTTGTACCGGGAAGTAGGCTTTGAGGCGAGGTAATTCTCCTTTCTAACCTTGTAAGACGGAAATTATCCCATAGGTGAATTAACTAGTTTGTGCATCTATTTGTGGGAAATCATTAGGTTGATCATTGTTGGCTTCTCTAGCAACGGTGCTGGATGCCATCACGACCTGATATGGAATTGGGTCGTGAAAATGTCATTCTCTGGTTGGTTGGTTTGAGCATAAGGAGGCTAGGCTGTAAGGAATTTAGCTGATCTATGATGCTTCGGAGAAGGTGAAGTGGATTTAGGAGTGGCTTTGTATAGCTAAATACAGGCAGAAGAGTTATGATGACATGAAGGCTTATAATGTTGCATATATGGTGGGGGAGAAGGTTCTACTTAGAGTTTCACCCATGAAGGGTGTGATGAGGTCCGGGAATAAGGACAAGTTGAGCCCTAGGTATATTGGTCCTTTGAGTTTATTGAGAGAGTGGGAGAGGTGGCCTACAGACTTGCCTTGACACCTAATCTATGAGGGGTTCACTCAATATTTCATGTTTTGATGCTGCAAAAGTATTATGGTGATGCGTCACAAATTTTGGACTTCACTACGGTGCGTTTCGATAGGGATTTGACTTACTATTTGGAGCTGGTGGCTACTTGGGATCGGCAGGTTCAGAAATTGAGGTCAAAGAATATAGCATCAGTGAAGGTTTATTAGAGAGGTCAGCTAGTGTAAGAGGCTACATAAGAGACTGAGCAGGAGAGGCATAGCAGATATCCTCACCTTTTTGAGACTCCAAGTATGATGCTATACTCGTTTGAGGATGAACGCTTGTTTAAGAGGGGAGAATATAATGACCTAGCCTATTGTTTTCAGTATTTTACACAGGTTCCCCTATTTGGTGCTTTAGGTCTGTGTTTGTTAGGTTTAGTGACATGCTAGGTGGTTGGTTTGGCTTCGGTGATGTTTTACAGTGAATTGGAACACTTAGTCCCAAGGTTGGAAGCTTAAGTTGAAAGAGTTTACTAGAGTTTGACCTTTGCGTAGATAACTCTGGAATGGGGTTTTCATGGTTCCAACAGCTTCGTATGGTAATTTTGGACTCAGTCCTATGTCCGGATGTTGATATAGAGGTCCGTAGGTTGATATGGTCTCGTTTGGCAAAAGTTGGAAAATGGAATGCTTGGAAGGTTAATAGGTTTGATCGAGAGTTGAATTTGATGATATCAGGTTGGGATAGGCCTGTTGTGTTATTTGGGACCTGCATGTAATATTTGAGGTCCTTCAGATTTGATTTGATATGGTTTGGCATGAGTTTTAAAAGATGAAAGTTCATTAGTTCATTAGGCTTAAATTGAGGTGTGATTTGATTTTTTGATGTTGTTTTATTTTATTTGAGGCCTCGAGAAGGTTCTTGTTATGTTTTAAAAGGGGGCCTCGGGGGGTGTTTTAGATAGAGCTCGGGCCATTTTGGGACGTGGTGTAATTGCTGAAGATTTTGACTCTTGGCGCTATCGCACCTGCGGTGGGATAGGCCGTAGTTGCAGAGACACAGGTTCAACTTTTGTTGTGCAAGTGCAGGGTTTGCTTTACCATGGGAGGTTGGTAGAATTCCGTAGAAGCCGATGCATTTCTACGAGGAGCGGTCCACAGAAGCGGAGTTTGGCTGAAGCAGCATGGACCATAGATGCGGATGGGCTTCACATGTGCGGGAGTATGTCCGCAGAAGCGGTAGATCTATATATAAGTGGAGTTCACATGTGTGTTATTTTTGCCGCAAATACGATATCCCAGGTGCGTTGTTATGGATCATAGATGCAATTTTTGCAGGTACACTCTATAATATCGAGGGTTTAAGTGTTTTTCTCATTTTTCTTTTTACGAAGCTCGGTCCAAGGCGATCTCTAGAGTGCTTTTCCTAATTGAAGGGCAAATTGAAATTCAATGACTTTTGATGATAGATATTGATTTCTCATTGATTAATACACATAATATTCATGCATTTAAGTTGGGATTTGGGGGTTTTTGGGCTAGGTTATTTGAGATAGAGATTTGATGATTTGAGGGACGATTTGTTGTTGGAATTTGATGAATTTGGTATGGTTGGAATCTTAATCGAATGGGTATTCGGAATTTGTAAGTATGATCGGGTTCCGAGGCACGAGCCTGGGGTTGACCTTTTGGGTTGACTTTTTAATTTTGGTTAAAGATCTTAGCTTTATTATTTGGAATCAATTCCAATGGCTTTTATTGATTATATTAAGTTAATTTGGCTAGATTCAGGTCGTTCGGAGGTTGATTCACACGGGATGGGCTTGTTAAAGGAGTGATTTTGCTTAATTGAGGTAAGTATCTTACCAAAACATGGTTGAGGCACTAGTTGCCTGAGTTATTTGTGATATCTACGTGCTATGGGTTGTGCACATCTGCGGAGCTGAGCCCATGTACATGTACCAGGGTGTTTATCCATGCTCGGGGTAGTGCTTAGGTAATGAAATTCCTTGAATAGATTGTCAAGATATATGTTGTGATGTTTCTCATATTTGTACCACGTTGTGACCTAATTAAGCCATATTTGATGTTACATATAGATCAGTCTCATGATTTAACTTGATAATTGTTGTTTTTGTGATGTAATTGCTAATTCGAGTTATCATAGCACACTTTGCACCTACATACACCATACCATGTCATTTACATCGGTCCACGAGTATGATATTTGATATTCGTTGGTTATGTACATGTAATCATGTATATATGTTTTTCTGTGTTATATGACCTGGACTGAAAGCCCACGACCACACTAGGGGGATTGCGATATTGAGCTTTTGACTACGCCTGGTGGATTGTAATTATTGGCACGTGAGTTATTCATGGATCATATCTAGCCTTTGTGCGGGATGGCAGTGCTTATACTCCTACCGTTGAGTCAGTTCCGGTGGTGAGATATTTCCTATATGTGTTCCAGTAGACCTATCGGGCATGCTGCTCGATAAGGATATATATTTTTGTATTGACTTGGTGCCGGGCACTCAGCCCATTTCTATTCCACCATATCGTACGACACCAACAGAATTATAGGAGTAAAAGGAACAACTTCTGGAGTAGGTTGTTAAGTGTTTCATCTGACCTAGTGTCTCGCCGTAGGGTGCTCCAGTATATTTGTAAAGATAAAAGACGTCTCTTTGAGGATGTGTATTGACTATAGGCAGCTGAAAAAATTTACAATCAAGAAAAGGTACCCACTACCACTCATTCATAAGTTATTTGACCAGTTTCAAGGTGCTAGAGTGTTCTTAAAGGTTGATTTGGTGTCGTTTGGCGAAAGTTGGAAAATAGAATGTTTGGAAGGTTAATAAGTTTGATCGAGAGTTGAATTTGATGATATGAGGTTGCGATAGGTATGTTGTGTCATTTGGGACCTCCATGTAATATTTGAGGTCCTTCGAGTTGATCTGATATGGTTTGGCATGAGCTTGAAAAGATGAAAGTTCATTAGTTCATTAGGCTTAAATTGAGGTGTGATTTATGTTTTGATATTGTTTTATTTTATCTGAGGCCTCAAGAAGGTTCTTGTTATGTTTTAAGATTTATTTTTATGTTTGGACGGGTTCCCATGGGCCTCGGGGGGGGGGGGGTGTTTTAGATAGNGACCATTTTGGGACTTGCCGTTATTGCTGAAGCTTTTGACTCTTGGCATTTTCGCATCAGCGGTGGGATTGGCCGCAGATGCAGATAAACAGGGTCAACTTTTGTTGCGCATGTCCATGGTTTGCTTTGCCATGGGAGGTTCATAGAATTCCACAGAAGCGAATGCACTTCTACGAGGAGGGGTCCACAGTAGCAGAGTTTGGCTGAAGCAGCATGGACCGATGTGGAAGGGCTCCATAGGTGCGGGAGTATGTCCGCAGAAGCGGTACGTCTGAATATAAGTGGAGTTCACATGTGCATGATATTGGCCGAAAATACGATATCGCAGGTGCGTTGTTATGGATCATAGATGCAATTTTGCTGGTAGACTCTATAATATCGTGGGTTTGAGTGTTTTTCTCATTTTTGTTTTTGCGAAGCTCGGTCCAAGGTGATCTATAGAGTGCTTTTCCAAATTGAAAAGCTAACTTAAATTTGATCACTTTTGATGATAGATATTGATTTCCAATTGATTAATACTCCTAATATTCATGAATGTAAGTTGGGATTTGGGGGTTTTTGGACTAGGTTATTTGAGATTCAGATTTGATGATTTGAGGGACAATTTGTTGTTGGAATGTGATGAATTTGGTATGGTTCGACTCTTAATCGAATAGGTATTTGGAATTTGTGAGTATGTTCGGGTTCCGAGGCATGAGCCTGAGGTTGACGTTTTTGGTTGACTTTTTGATTTTGGTTAAAGATCTTAGCTTTATTATTTGGAATCAATTCCAATGGCTTTTATTGATTATATTAAGTTAATTTTGCTAGATTCGGGTCGTCCGGAGGTTGATTCACTCGGGATGGGCTTGTTAGAGGAATGATTTTGCTTGATTGAGGTAAGTGTCTTACCAAAATATGGTTGAGGCTCTAGTTGCTTGAGTTATTTGTGATATCTAAGTGCTACAGGTTGTGCACATTGGCGAAGCTGAGACCATGTGCATGTACCGGGGTGTTTATCCATGCTCGGGGTAGTACTTAGGTTATGAAATTTCTTGAATAGATTGTTAAAATATATGTTGTGATGTTTCTCATATTTGTACCACGTTGTGACCTAATTGAGCCATATTTGATGTTACATAGAGGCCGGTCTCATGATTTAACTTGATAATTGTTGTTTTTGTGATGTAATTGCTAATGTGAGTTATCATAGCACACTTTGCACCTACATACACCATACCATGTCATTTACATCGGTCCACGAGTATGATATTTGATATTCGTTGGTTATGTACATGTAATCATGTATATATGTTTTTCTGTGTTATATGACCTGGACTGAAAGCCCACGACCACACTAGGGGGATTGCGATATTGAGCTTTTGACTACGCCTGGTGGATTGTAATTATTGGCACGTGAGTTATTCATGGATCATATCTAGCCTTTGTGCGGGATGGCAGTGCTTATACTCCTACCGTTGAGTCAGTTCCGGTGGTGAGATATTTCCTATATGTGTTCCAGTAGACCTATCGGGCATGCTGCTCGATAAGGATATATATTTTTGTATTGACTTGGTGCCGGGCACTCAGCCCATTTCTATTCCACCATATCGTACGACACCAACAGAATTATAGGAGTAAAAGGAACAACTTCTGGAGTAGGTTGTTAAGTGTTTCATCTGACCTAGTGTCTCGCCGTAGGGTGCTCCAGTATATTTGTAAAGATAAAAGACGTCTCTTTGAGGATGTGTATTGACTATAGGCAGCTGAAAAAATTTACAATCAAGAAAAGGTACCCACTACCACTCATTCATAAGTTATTTGACCAGTTTCAAGGTGCTAGAGTGTTCTTAAAGGTTGATTTGGTGTCGTTTGGCGAAAGTTGGAAAATAGAATGTTTGGAAGGTTAATAAGTTTGATCGAGAGTTG